>JAAOAY010000099.1:0-151588 GCA_013396255.1 Fusarium sp. NRRL 25303
AAGAAAGACAGGGAGGGGGAGGGAGGGGAGGGAAGAGGAGAGGGGAAATGCGCCAACCTAACCAAAGACGAGCTCAGACGAGCTCAGACAAGTAAAACATACATCAGCGAGGGGCAGGTCATGTAATGTCATGTTGGGAATATCCAGAGGTCAACAAACAAAGCAAATTCAAACATTGATCCATCCTCTAAAAGCCAGGCTGCCAGGCAGGGAGGTCACACATGATCCTAGTGGCTAAATGCAATAGCATCATGGGCCGGTATCTGTCATTTCACGCCGCGTCGCTACCGTTCGATTGCATCCAAGCGATTCCAAGGCTGGTAATTATCCAATGGAGATGGCTGATTCATTGGGTTTTGTAGATTAGATGGTTGCTAAACCTGCAAGTCAAGCGCCCTTGGATGGAGAGATCTAAGATCAAACAAGGTCATCAAGATCGAGTCTGTCATTGAACCCATCTGGGCAATCCCTTCCTGCCCAAACAAGCAAACAACAGCTGCAGGCAGTGAGGTAGGTAGGCAGGTGGGTACCTACCTACCTACCTGCTCTCCATCTCGTCTTGTTTCCCCCGGCGGCTCTTACCAATCTCACATAATTACTGTACATTTATACGCAGCAGAACAAAGAACAGAGAGCGGGGCAGGATCTTGCTTGGCCATCCACACCTCGCTCATGCAAAATTAATTACTGTAGGCCCCCCTCGGCAACTAAATCGCCGAATGAAGTCTCGACAAGCGGGGACATACAAGGTGAGCTTCCTGCTGAATTGGTTGAATTACGATCATGTTGATAATGATAGAGTTGGTAGAATGCGCCTGTGTAGCATACGTCACATACACCATGGCATTATCATTTGCACCATTTCGCTCTTGTTACGAAACCAAGCCAATGGACTTGGTAAAATTGTTCTTTCCTCGTCAACCACAAGCTTATCATCAGCCGCTTCCATACCAATCAATGATCGCACTCGTAACCGCGCCTCAGCCTGAAACTGAAGGGTCCAAACGCCAACTCAGACTTTAATTCAACCCTCCCATTGACACAAACAAGATCACTAGGGCCACAATCACCCCAGTTTGACTTTCGTGAAGCTGCTGTCATCATTTGTCCTTATTATCGTCGTTGCACAGGAGCCAAACTCGGCTTGCGATTTTGTTTACTTTTCGTTACTTTGTGGACGACATACAAGCAGCCACAGTAGCACTGCCTACGGATTCGCCTGGATGTGGTGAAAGTCCATCTGCATCTCAAATGAACAGCAACCTCGTGCTGCTGCAAACGCAAGCTGGCTCGTGCCCGGATGTCTGTGACAAGACGCCGTTGACACCATAGACAGAGGGGAACACTGCTTCCTCCCAAGAAGACAGAGTACTCTAATGATGTGAAACCAGGGAACTCTGACCGAAGCATGAAAAACACGTCGGCCCCCCGTCGAGCTACGTACCAGCACGCAAAAGCCTTCCAAAGTGCACCCTCTACATATTGCACCGAGTGCCTCTGGGTCTGGGGCGTGTTGTCCCGACAGGAGCCACGTCTACCCCCCATTTTCGACGTGCCTGCTGAGAACATTGGACCCTCTAGTTACTCCGTAGCGAGTCCCCAGTCCTGTCACCTCCCAACTCAGTCACAGCTAAACCACCCAGGGCTGTGGCCGCGGGCGGGAGGGGTGCACAGCCGGTGAGCCAGCATGCAGCGATTGTTGACAGGGATGACAGGCCCCTCCCAAACCTCTTCCCCTGTCATCAACCAAGATAATGCCCTGCTACTGGAAGCTTTCTCCTTGCCGTGTTTGTCATCTCAATGCCCACTGGAGAGCAAGGTCTGGGTGAAGGGGATGCATCTTCCCCAGCTTGGTGGTGTCATTAGAAGTCAATGCGTTCGCCAACGCAGACTCAACGGCATATCGAAGACAAAGCAACGGCGGGCCTCGGGGTCTTGTCCTTCCGGAATTCGAACTTGGTCCATGTGGTCGTGCAAAATATGTAAGACGGCTCATTTAGTGTGACTCGGTCAATCTGGTTCATGGTTGAACAGCTGCATGGATGACCATGGCCACGTTTACAATACACCCACAGAATGTGTAAACGCCTAGGTTTCCACTTATATCGCTATCAAACTCAAGATTGAGCGTCATGGTAGAACAGCTCGCCTGCATACAACGGCTGGGAATAGACGCAAAGAGCTACCTGACTTCCCAGATTACTGGGCTCCGGGATCGATCGAACGGCCCGCCTGCATCCACAGGCCTAATAATTGGCCCCCACCGCGGACATACGGAGTACAGGATGGGGAATTGAAACTGAGATATGCGCTAGTCAAGGCCAGTTTGACGATTAAGTGAAACTACAACTGCTGCACAGTTTCAAGCTTCACGGAAACATACTTGGGAGCTCAAGGCCAGGGGGCTTGTTGACGGAAACCAGGCATCCTGTGAGTGGAGTCATGGCTTGAACTCTGTAGTGTACATCAGAGATGGCTCCGCTTGGTTCAATGCCTGAATATCCTTCTTGTCCCAGCAATGTTTCATCCCTTCTCAAGGTCGTACAGATATAGCTACGCTACCACGGATAAAAACGACTCTATGGGTTACAAGAGACAGACGGTAAATTCGTTCAGAAATCAGCTCGACAGCCTTTGGAAAGTTGCCCAGGGCGAATTCATCAACACCCAACTTGGCTTCTAGTCAAGTTCTGAAATAACAAAGTAGCAGGATCGGGGACCCTCACCAAGAAGGGCATCCCTTCTTCTCCCTTCATCGCTGGCATGGCTTCTTTGTTGCCGTATCACCTTTTTCAGCCACCAAAAGGGCACGGCCTCGGCAGGATTCCCGTTCCAAAACCGAAGCCCACTTCCACCTGGGTTTCCTCAATCACTTAAGGATGCGAAGACTGAGACTCAAGCTACTGAATGACCTCATAGTCCTTCACATATCTTAACCCTGCCGTTGTATTGATATTATTTTGGTTCTCCATTCTTCGTTGAAGCGGACAGCCGGACCCCCCCAAGGCTGGAAGGAGGATGCAGGCAGGATGCAATGAAACCGTCAAAATCGTCATCTTGAGTCATGGTTGATGGAAGCGCGCATCAAATAAGATTCAATCAAGGTCACGAACATACTCACTTCGAAAATCCTGCAATCAATGATCCAGTGTACTGGCACTTATTACAAGTCTCAGCTCATTGGATGGTAATTGTTTTTCGCAAAAGGATGGTATGTCAAATCTCACATACCTTTGTTAGCAACAGCAAACAAACCATCCGCAGGTAATTACTTTTGAAGTCACCTGGTGTCACGTATCTTACCGACGGTAATCCACGAGCTTCCTTTTCCGCGAATAAATAGGAAGACACAACAGAGGTAGCCATGACTTTCTCCGTTGCTTAGACTGAGTCATAGCCTTCTCGAAGGTCATGGTGTTGTCGCAGATCTATTGCCTGGCGCCCGAGGATGCAGCTTGAAATTTGAAGTTTGACGTTCCCGGATTACGACCCTGGGTCGCGTCGTCCTCTAGCTCAATTAGGTCGTCATTACTCGATCCCGATTGGCCTTTGGCAGCCTATACCTGCAGCAGAGCTTGGGGAATAGGACGTTTTGCACCCCTATGCTCAGTATCCTATTGGCCTGACTAGAG
The DNA here is from genome assembly GCA_013396255.1 of Fusarium sp. NRRL 25303. Lineage (NCBI taxonomy): Eukaryota > Fungi > Ascomycota > Sordariomycetes > Hypocreales > Nectriaceae > Fusarium > Fusarium sp. NRRL 25303. The sequence continues at coordinate 3,633 of JAAOAY010000099.1, forward strand.
GTGTGTGTGATCAGACCTCGTGGTGATATCGCATGGCTTCTTACCAGTCATTGCACTGATGACGGATATGAGAATCCTTGGAGACTGAACAAGCGCTTTGCGTGAAATTTCAATGTGAACTTTCATCAGCTCATTGACGAGTCTCAAATTCGTAGAGACGGCTTTGCTGCGTCGCAAGTTTAATGTTGTCCACAGTTCCTTCAGGCACACGGCGCCAGCCATCTAGCCGTACATACGCGGATCACTTACCGATATCGCTTGTTGGGAGCATCATCACATCTCAGATAGGTACAATCGTGCGTATTAGGGTGATCCTCATTAGAACGATTTATCCCTTGCTACCCACGCACATGTGGTCTAACGGTACCACGTGAATGACGGATTGCGGCTGAACGCAACATTCTCAGGCACAAATTCAGGGTCTCGGTATAGAAATTGCCCAAACACATCCGCCAAACGCGTTGATCATTCTACAGGTCCCAGCCATTGATCTGAAGATGAAGGTGGTGCTAGCAACGTCTCACAACACGTGTTTATTGCAGCACAGAAAGGACAGCCCAGATTGCTTCTCATGGGGTTGCTACTTTCGGCTCATTGATTTTGACCATTGTGTAGGAAACCGCCCTGCCACGGTTAATACGACAGGGATCCCCTGCCATGACATTTAACACCAACAAGCCAGCCCACTTCACTAGCCTACGCTCTAGTCCATGAGTGAGGTCACCGAGGTATGAGCCAGGCCCAGACATCCATCCCAGACGGTGCGTCTAAAACCCGTCACATCCCGGTGGTATCACTGGATACCCCAGGCTGGATGCCCTGTATAATGACTGACGCAATGCCCCTTGGGCAAAGTCACGACTACCATTTTGAGATACCATTAACTATTCAGTCCAAAAAAAACTTGGTTCAACCGATCAAGCGCGGATGATCTCGGGTCTAGCTTCACATCGAATGGGACCAGCAGTCGAGTTATGTATACTGCGTGCTGTTGTTGACTTTGGGATCCATCAAATTCTAGACGAAATGATCGACGGTGCCCCGATAACTGTCGATGCTCATGTGACACATTCAAATCTTCTGTCCCTTCTTAAGACAGACTAAAGTCCTAGACAGCCACTGTCTAAGCCGATTGTTCGCACTAACATTGAACCCTTGCCTCGAGACAAGAAAATCACTAGAGTCACTAATGACGAGGGAAGACGATCCCCGGCGCGACTGTGTGAAATACTCCGAAAGCAAGGGACAGCTGTTCAACGCGAATGCTTTTTTTCCCTCTTGCATTTCCCGTTCAGCTTTTCTGATGTGCTCGCACATTTGCCTTGCTGACATGATTTTGTCCAGCAAACGAACGGCCTTGCTTCAGCATCGGGCTGTTTGTACCACAGCGCTGAAGTCAGATGAATCAACACATCCAAGTTGGGGGAGGTGATGGTTAAAACAAGGGGCTGGAAGCTTGCATCAGATGAATCTACCTCATTATACGGTAGACTGACCAACAAATTATTTTGCAGACGTGCAGCTCAAGGTTCCTGAGCTAGACGATGACAACCACACCCTCCCAGATCAACCGCATACATTGAGCAATGATGAGGGTGATCAAGTTTATCATTCTTACCATCATATGTGATGACGAAGATGACTGTTCAATCTGTTTTATAAGATCAGCGGTCGCCTGACCAGCAATAATTTGCCTATTTGTTGACTTGGCATTCCCGCCGGGTGTTTCAATGGATAAATGACCCGAGAAAGGGCAATTGACAATCAGCAAGTCAAAGTTCACAATACCTTTCACGAAGTTCTAAACTACACAGCCTGCAGAGGTGCTGTTGCCATATTGGGGCTTGCAGCTGCTCGAAGACAGGTTGTTCGGCTAGTCTTTCTCAAACAGCTCAGTTCGGCACCGGAAGCCCAGCCCAGTACTTCATGGTACCAGCCTCCGAACGACAGGGGAAAAGTCCATAGCGAAATATTGTCTATACCCACAGCCCTTTGCATACCAGGGCTACTGAGCTCTAATGAATGCCAATGCTCGACCGTGCCCCCTACAATGTAGCCTCTGTTGAGATCTGGGCGTGGAAACTCTTGTCTCTGTGGTGTCCGAAAATAGCCATGAGCCTGGCTGGGACTGCTAAGCTCCGAACAGCCATGGGTGAACGGTGAGCATGGCGAGGTGCATCAGAACCCCTTTTCAGTTGCTTGGTGAGTATTGAAGAAGTTGATCGGATTTATGTTCTGCAAGCCCAGAATTGTTTGCGCATTGATATTCCCAGCACTGTCACTCACTGACTGGACTCGTCAGTGAAACTGCGTTACATTTCTCCAGTGAATGCAAGAAGCAAGGATTCATTGCAAATGGGGGCCTTATTTATACCAAGAAAATGGAAACTCATGTGCCGCATTCTTCTCCTCTCTCCATCTTCTCCTCTTCATCTTCATCTTCATCTTCATCTCAGTCTTCGGATCCCAAAGCGTTGGCATCATCAACAACTTCTGGAGTGGATATCCAATACCTACCTACCAAGCTCGAGACGACCCGCTAAAGCTAATTTATCGGGCCTCCAAGGAAACAACATTACACGATAGGCAGATCAAAAAGGTGAGATTGGCCTGGACCCTGCAAAAAAGGGCTCAGACTCCACACGGGAGATATTTTTGGTCCAACGGCTTTTGGCTTGATAGCTGACTAGTCAGGTTCGTTGAAGCTGAAGCTGAAGCTGGGGCTAATTTGTTTGGCTTGATAGACAGGTCGGCAAATCGTTTTCCAATACTCGCAATCACTATCATACCGTGTTTGTCTCGCTCATCGCTCTGTTCCCGGGGAGTCAATTGTCAACCCCCATTTGCCGAGATCATTTCTACTCAATTCATACAAAAGATCTCATCTGTCCCTAGTACATACAACATTCAGTCAGCTATGGAGCCTACCAACGATATCAAGGGCCTCATCCGCCAGTCACCGCCCGTCGATGTGTCCAAGCCCTACGATGCCACAACTCTCAAGGGTAAGACTATTGTCATCACCGGCGGTGCTAATGGTCTTGGTTCTTACATGGTTCGCGAATGGGCATCGCATGGGGCAAATATCATCATCGGCGATGTCGCTGACGCAGCGGGCGAAAAGCTTGTAGCTGAACTTACAACTCAGTATCCGGACTCAGCTTTTGCCTTTCAGCATTGCGACGTCACCGACTGGGAATCACAAGTCAGCCTCTTTGAGACGGCTGTTCACGTCAGCCCTCATGGAGGCATCGATATTGTCGTCCCTAATGCCGGTATCATCCTTCCGGACGTCTCCATTCAGTTCGAGGAGCCTGCTCTCAAGAATGGACGTCTTCCAAAGCCCAACACGGCTCAGTTCGACGTCAACATCACTGGTGCTGCCTATACCACTCACCTCGCCATGTACTGGCTCCCACAGAATGGATCTTCCCCGCGAGATCGTTGCCTGCTTCTCGTCGGCTCGCTTGCGTCTCTTTGCCCTTTCCCAACTCAAACCATGTACACGATGAGCAAGCATGCTATTCTTGGTCTCTTCCGCACTCTTCGTGCTACGTCTTTCCGGAGTGGCGTTCGTGTCAACATGATCACTCCCTACTATGTCTCCAAGTCCAACATGCTCAAGCTCCCCATCGAAGCTGCCTTCCTCTCCGGCACAGCAGGCGGGGCAATGATCGAGGATGTCATTGATGCTGCCACTCGACTCATTGCTGATGAAGAGATTGCAGGTCGTGCACTCTGCGTCGGTCCCAAGCTCAAGTCCGCTGGCGTGGAGGGTGTGGAGGATGTGGATGCTCTCATGACCGTCCAGGACTCTGAGAACGACGGACAAGGGCGTGCTGTATGGGAGTGCTACGCCGATGACTATGACAATGTCGATGCGTTTGTGAAACGCTTTATCTTACTTCTGAACGCCGCTGAAAGAGTCAAGGGGTGGTTTGGTATTTTTACTGACATATGGGGCATGCTGCGACGCAAGTGAGCGGCAGCCAAGGATCGCCAAAGACCCCATTACAGTCGCTTTCGGTGTCAGTTTCATGAGTATTTGCGCAGTCGAATTGTGGTCGGTCTTTGGAGACACGTCATAGTCAAGGGTTGGTTACACACGAAATCATGCATGTAGACTATTGCCAAGTCATGAGGATAGCATGAGAGGTGTCGTGCTGGTTAACAGGATCATAGGCATGCACACAAATAAAGAGCTGATGAAACATTGTTATTATAACATAGGATCTCGTATATGTGATGAGTTGTGGCATCAATGGGCAAGTAGTTGTTGAACAAGTTGGGGTGATCTGAACACGCGGCTTGTCGCAGCTTCATACAGTGATTCTTTTCGGGGATGGTGACGCATGGGATGACGGGTGAATGTTGTGTAACATGTAACGATAAATTCGTGGCCAGATTTCACCGCGGCTGCCATGTTAAGTTACGCTTGGCCAGCAATACTCGAAGACTCGGAGGATAGTTCACGTGGTGTAGCCACACAGATTCAAGAGGAGTTCCGAGATGCGAGTGAGTCCCAGGGAGTGGAATGCATTGGGCAGAACTTAAAAGTCACCCTTGCCATACCGGAAGAGAAGCTGGTAAACGCCTGCATTTGCATGGCCTATGTTGCTTCATTCTCGTCGCTAGAAGCATTTCGTATCAATGCAAGGTTGTCCTACTTGATCATACCACAACAGCTTCTCATCCATCTCACCGTAGTTCAAGAAGTAGAAAAACCAGATACCCATATCCAATCCTGAAAGCAGTAAACATGTGCAGAACCTATATCCCAGGTCCGATATCCAACGCCTCCGGCGCCGTAATGTGGAATATAATATGAGAGTTGTCGATCCCAAAACACCAGTCGCTTAGCTCAAGCATGCGATGCCATGCGATTCGACTCTATTCGATTCGGTGTGATGCGTTATGTCGTCTATACGCGTCGGTCTCGTTTCAATGAAGCGATTCGATTCTGCAGCGAGTTTGAGGCTGGCTCGCAGTCAAATGTCGTTTCGCCGCATGAGACCGCGAAGTCGTTCATGTGGTCCTTCTGAAAGCACCAGATATCTTTTATAGATTTATTTTGGACGGCCGTGATCCGCGTAAAACGTGCTGTATAATGTGAGAGAATTGAGGGGGAAATGCCGAGGCCTAGAAAATTGAATTGAGAGAAGTGAAAGAATTCCAGTGCTTAGATGCCATCCAGTGGCCATTGTTCTGAAAGCGGTTCATTGAGTTCACAGGATCACACATCGCGGTGAGTCCTTCTTTCGGCGACGTCGTTGACGTCTATGAGAACTCCGGCCGTGATCATACTTGTAGTCGTCATTGGGTCCGTCATTCGCGTGTTGTTCGTCCTCTTTTCGCAACATTTGCCTGCAGAGATCGATAAAGACCTCATCAACGTTGGCTGCATAATCGTTAGTCCAAATGCGGCGAAAGAAGCCACGCGTGGGTGGATGGGCAAACTTACTCCTTGTCCTCGCGCTAGCCTCATAGTAGGGTGCGCCCCATCGTTGTGAGATGGAGAAGCCCTTGGCTCGGGGCACAGCGCGATTCTCCTCCAAATCGGCTTTGTTACCGACAATAACAAGAGGTACATTTTCGTCGTCTTTTATCCGGATAATTTCTTCACGCAAACCTGCCAGTTCACTTAGGGAGGAAGACGATGTGATACTGAACACAAGAAGAAAACCTTGGCCGGTTTTCATGTACAGATCCCTCATGGCGACTGTACCAACATCAGTACGAGGGTCGTGCGAAAGTTGTTGAGACATAGAGGACCTACCGAATTGCTCGGTCCCCGCAGTATCGAGGCTAGTAGAGGCCGAGTCAGTGACAGCTCTTCTCCAAACACGGATTGAGTAGTGAGACAATCGAGTTGCAAAAACTTACATTTCGAGAATAACTTGACGTCCCTGAGACAAGCGAGTCAGTCAGAAGGGGTCAGGTAGTGGCATTGTTGCCGTGCGCAATACTTACATCAACCTGAAGCTGCGTGCGATAAGAATCTTCTATGGTGGGATCATAGCTCTCGATCCACTCATTGTGGACGAACTGGGCTGTTCTCGCATGAGCCTTGTGCTACAAAGGGGAAGACAGGGAAGCGTGGTAGGATTGCGGATGCAACGGTGGGACGCAGGCGCAGCAACAAGAAGAACATGGGACGAGGGGAAGGTGAAGGCGAAGGCGACGGCCACGGCCACGGCCTTGACCGAGGGAGAGTGACAACTCACCAGTTAAACAACTTTTGCCCACGCCGCCTGTCAAATGATAAACGAGTCAGACAAGCGCACACGTAAGAAAGGGAGAGTCAAAGCGAAAGGGTTGCGTGGTGCGGTGCAGTGTTGGGTATGGACGAACCTGCTCCCAGGACTACCACATGGAGTTCGCGACTAAGTATTGAATTAGCATCAAGTACAACACGGCGTCAGGGATGAATGAGCCAAACCTGGGTTGGTAGTGATAATGTCGTGGCATGATGGTGATAAAGAAAAAGAAAAAAGACCACAGGATTTCGTGATGAGCGAGCGTATGCCGACGCAAGGCGAGTGACAAGCAATGTATGCCCCTCAAAAAACTGTATATCAATCAAGCGATAATAAAGATTGGGGTTGCTGATGGTGATAGTGAAACCGAATGACTTCAATGCACAGTCCAAGCGAGAAAAAACGGACACTAATAAGTCTGAGCTCAAGTCGATAAATTGGCGACAAACAGGTGCAGATAGATCGGGGAACTGTTGGCGAGGAAAGGGACACTGAAAAAAAAGGGCGAGACTGATCGTGGCCGGTTGCGGTTATGTATCTTTCTGGAGCCTCACAGCCTTGAGGTCTGATAGTTGAGCACCCAATCGTATGTTGCGACGTTGAAAGAAACCAGCACGCGCACGCCGAGAGGAGACAAGACACGACACGGGGAGAACCGAGATGTTGAGTCAAGCTCAAAAAGAATAGTGTGAAGACGAGCTTGGGGAGGAGGGAATAAATGAGACCAAGAGGGGAGATAGAGCCAGCTAGACAGATGGATGACACTAGAACCAAATAAAAATGTCCAGGATTTGTGATGCCTGAAATTGAGTTTCCTCGTTTGGTCCCAGGACCGGGAGTCTGGGAAGCGCCCGTGGCGGCTAGCTCGAGATATTTCCTTGGGGAAGCGGAGGGCGGCCACTGAAGTCCAAGGAAAGGGTACGTAAGTATGCAAGACGTAGGTACGGCGCCTCTTTTTTTTTTCCTCGCTTGGTTGGGTTGGTACTTGTATTCCCAGGGTGCAAGGGAGATGAGAATGGCCGGGGAAAGACGGTGTTCTTTTTCCCCTTTGGCTTCTGGCTGAATTAAGGCCAAGCACCGCCCCAAGAATTCGAATGCTAAAAAAGAGGATAGTGCTTAATTGTAATGGTTGTCAAGTTTTGGCGTTCTAGAACTGGCTTGAACCGAAAGCAAGATCTTCAAGGCCCGGGACCAGGCTGGGTCGGGCTGGACTCGGCTGGACTAGAGCTTGGGATGAATCGAATATGGCTGAGTGGCCCAGGAGATGGCACCCAATTCGAGAATGACGGTAATGATGACGGCAATGAGAGTGATGTAAGTAAAGAGGATTGTTGTTGCTGCGTATGTATTTGTCTGCGTGTTTGTATGTCGGGGGTTGAGAAGTGTATTATACCCGCCGCTGTCTGATAGACCAATTTAGAAGGCACCTTCTCGACAGTTGCAATCAAGACAGGGCGCCAACGAGGCGACTTATAACTCAATGATGACAGGGAGAGAACGTGGCTAAGACCTGCAAAATGAGAAAAGAGAGCGTAGCAACAGGCATCCGTAGGTAATCATAATGAGAACTCGGAAGGGGGAAAGTCAAAAGCAAAACTTAGCCAGGGGTCTTTATAAGAAAGATGTCAAGGTAGAGGGGGACTGATCCATCAATGAGAGTCGGAGTAAAGTAGCAATAGGGAGTCAGTAAAAAAAAAAAGAAGGTTGATGGAGCAATGTATCATCGGCATACTGTGGCAGCCGGGTACAGGGATAAGCTTGTGAAGGGCAACACGACATAGGAAAGCGACTGGACAGAATGAGAACCACGAGACAACTGGCGAAATTCAGATAGACTGAGTACGATATGGGGCATGAGGCGAAAATCCCCGGGGCAATTCAGCGCCGCAAGGTCATTACCAGACAGTGAATCTCGGCAGCCAATTAGCTTCCAGGGTTGGCAGCTGTCAATCGATGGCAACCAGGAACACGAACAGGAGAAGAATAGAACGAAAAGATTCGGCCAACACGAGCCGAGTTGAGGATCTCTAGCTTGGGTCCGGTATGGAGGGGCTTGTTGGAGAAGACCGGATAGAGAATATGGTTGGCTCATGAGTGAATTAGCTGATTCCAGGTGACTTTCGCAAAGCCGCCTGGTCCCTGGAAATACTTGCATTGTTCAAGGTCAATAGCCAAATGGCCCGAGTTGAGCTTGAACCAGGCAGTGCTCAACTGCCATTGATGGGCTACGGATAGAAGGGGTAGGGAGGGCACACGCGGATGGAGTGTAAGGTCCCGGTTAATGTTGGTGCAAGGGTGGTGTCGTTTAGTGGTCCACTTGCTGTACCAGTTTCGCAACGTTCCTGAATGTCTCGGATCCAATGATTAACAGCCTTGATGTCAGTGCAGCGACGACGTCAACAACTCTCACATTGCTGACTGAGGGTGCACGACACAGGAGTGAGGGGAGAGGAGACTGAGAGGCCAAGTGGAACACCTTGGGCGAAGATGCCACCGACCCGAGTTGTGATGAGGCCAGATTTCTTTTTGGCTTCTGTCGGTATCTTTTTCTCAAGCTTGACTCCAGTAGCTCGGAAGGGCTCCCAATGCCGCAGTTGAAGATGGCTATCCATTGGTCCCCTACAGTTGGAGCTAGGGGAGGGCTAAAGGTAGCGAAGACGACATGGCGGACGATTTGGGCTTCCGGCAGCCTTGGATTGCAGCTGCAGCGGAGTTGAGGTGGGTCATTGGGAGGATGACAGCAGACGTACAGCTTGGGGCGTGGATCAGAGACGTCTTAGGCTCGGCCACAGGCCACAGGGGACGGGGGACGGGGGAGCAGCATATTTCGCCGCGGGAGGGGAGGCTGAAGCCTGAAGGGTCATTGGCAAAGCGCTATGCGAAATACCCGCTTCGAACAACCCAGTGAACTTTGGAACCGGGTCGACCAACAGTTGAATCTACGAGCGGCCGCTTGAGAAAGGTGACCAGGTCTGGAGATACTGAAAGTTGAGATGCGGGATAAAGCCACATAACCAAGGCCAAAGTCTTCTCGAGTGAGGATTCGCTAATTGCTGTGAGCTATCCGTAGGTCAGCGGGAGAGGCTGGCTGCTGGGACCCAGTGTTGAATGAGATCCTTGCTTTGGCTTGGCTTGGCTTACCTTAGGCCCAGGCTTGCTTGACTGCCGGGACCACCAGGAGGAGGATTGGGGCTGGACTGGAGAGGGCACGCACTGATGTCACCCATGAGAAGTGGTGCTGGGCGATGCAAATCATGATGAGCTGCAATGCAGGCGCAGATGATGATGATGATGATGATGATGATGATACAAGTGGGCACATTCATTGTCTTAGGTACTGAGTGTTCAGGGTAAATTGAACCTCGACCAGCCGCTAAATTTAGGCTGAGGCCTGATCGTTTGGCAGCTTGCAGGCCGCTGTCAGTGTTGCCACGTGCCTTGCTCGGAATGACGGGCTCTTTCTCTCCCTATTCCCACTGCCATTTCCATGCTAATGATGCCGTCTGTCTCCATATGCACTGATCCTGCCATTTTCAGCACCACTTGGACCCGACGTCATGGAAGCATTATTTTAGTTTGCCTTAGTAGATCAAGTCAATCAACATGAATGGCCACATTTACGAGTGTACCTGAGGTGGGCTTGATCATCTCTCCCGTCCTCTGCAATGTAAGTACCAAAGTAGCCGAGGCCTCTTGTAACTTATCCACCATTACATTACATCTCCACCATGTCACGGCAGTAAAGAGTGCATTTACGAGTGTGTCGCCTCGTTCTCCCCTACATGTACATCATTCCAGATCATCATACAGATCACAAAGGTACAAAGTGATTCCCGAGTCCAGGCCTCGGTCGGGACAAAGGAGATAGCCTATCTATTCGAAGGCGTAAAAAGAAAAGTTAATGAGCCAACAGTTGCTATTCACGGCACCGGTCTGTTTGCTCCACTGGTGTATGCATCCTCGCCGGGATCCCTTTTCCTGCCCTTGCGTTGATGTGAAAACCCTTCACCACTTGCATCTGTGTCGATGCCCGGATGCATGGCCAGATTCACATAAACAGATCTGAGGCATCCATACCCAAGTTTATGGAGTAGATCGGTAGTCGAGCCGGGAACATCCCTGAAAGAAACGCTCTGTACCTGCACCGGCTACGGCTACGGCATCCATGATGGGCTGTTCTGCACGTTGAACCTGCATAGTAACGTCCAAGGTGTCCTTGCATACAGTCATTCGACATGGTCGTATGTATATGCTCGTGTTTCAGCAAGATACACATCAGGCCGAGATGTGAATCATTGTTCCCTCTCTTCCCCTTGGGACACCCGTCACCACCTTCGATAGGGGCTGTGGGTGGTATCAAGACAGCCCCATCTGGGCCCTGCGGATCTGGGATCGAATCGAGTGACGTTACAAGCAAGCCACTCGGACCTTTCAGCCCTGTTTAGCTTTTACGCAACGACACGTCAAATATCAGTTCATGGCGCAGCGAAGGGTGAGATCCTCTGAGACTCGGTGTATGTGTGAGAAAAGAAAGGTTTGGCTATATGAAACTGATGTCTCATTCCTAGCCGATGCATTGTTTGCTCCTCTTCTTGTCTCCATTTGCATCACTCTAAGCTGAAGCGCAAAGAGACAACTTCAACTTCGCCTAACGGAAGATACACGTTTGCCGTGTCCACGGAGACGTCAGGTCTGGATCTAGGACGCACGTCGGCCAACTGAACCCAACACAGCGGTAGAGGGCGGGATGATAGACTTTTCTGGCGCTCGACCAGAATTGTAAACCCTCTCCCGTGCCCTTCTATCAAGATCTAGTCCGGATCCAACGGTGGGCTTGCTAAGGCTGAGCCTGATCAAGTGACAAAGGCAAAGTCAATTAAGACATGACAGCCAACAAGAGGCCTTGGCCGGGGTAATCTTTAATTGCCGATCATTTAGAGTTTTGCTCAAATCGGGTCATTTTCCCTCCTCCCCGTTGTAATCTTGGATCTGGCTCCCGTTCCCACTCCCGCTTCTGGCGGCGGAATCACTCCCAGCCAGTAGATGCTCACCAACACTCATCATGTGCCAACATCAGTAATCAACCAAACGCCGCAAAAGGCTATCTGGACTCATCTTGATGTAATTTTATTGATTCATCTCGTCTATCAGCTCGCCACAATGCTCTTGGCTGGTTCATTTCCCCGAGGAATGTGCAATTGGATGGGTGTGAAGCCTCGAGCCTGAGCATTCTTTCTTGGTGCTAACCATGGAGGGCTAAATGTTGACGCCTCTGTAACGTCCTCTAGCGAATGTTATGTAGTAGTAGACAATGTGAGGATGCTCAGAATATGTTTGTGATTCATCCTGCCTCAAAAGACTTGATATTGTCCTGCTATAGACCAAAGCTCATGTGCTATGCTTCAAGTCTGTGCCATATAGGGTAGCTATGTTGTTTTCCTCACCTTTGAACACCAAAATATACTCTTCAGTCTTCACACATGTTACGGCTGCCTACGGAAGACCTAAAGATCATAAATGGGTATGAATTGAATTCTCGAGCGTGGTCTGAGAATAGGAGACGATGGCTTTCTTTTACTTGGTGATGTGCTGTACGGCAGCTGGCTCCCATGCAACGTGTAGGCAGACGAACACATGATGAACAAGATATCACGTCAGTGAAACCCAGATCTGATGAAACGAGCCCAATTGTATTTGAGTGGCTATAACTTCACATCCAAGCAAATCCTCTTATCAAGAAAAGAAAAGACCCATGTCCAACGCCTTGCCATTGCTGTATCCACAGCCCGAATATCCCTTAAATAAATATTAACAAGAGAAAAGTAAGTAAACTGTGAGCGATAGGTGCGTATCCAGCCAATCGAGCCTAGTCATCGTTATTGTTATTGTTCTTCCACTGTACTTTCACCACTCCCATTAGAATTCCCATGATCAACGCAACGAAGAAGATCATCACCGCACAAAGCGCCAGAGCGAGTATCTGCAGTTTTCTCTTCCGTCGAGCTCTCGCCGTAGCCACAGGTCCCATCTTGTACGGTGCATTCAGACTAGAGCCAGCACTGCTGCCTTGCGGGTATGGCCAAGGTGTTGCAGGCGGATACTGAGGCGGAGGCGGGGAGATTGGTGATGGTGGCGCGAGTGGAGAGTATATCGCTGGCGGACGGGACGGATCGTATGGAGGAGGCGGACTTGAGGGTACAGCGGGGGACCATGGCGATGGCGTTGGACTGGAGTATGCGGGGATACTGGCACCGAAGTGTGTTGGTGGTGGTGTCGAGTAAGACTGCGGTGATGGTGAGGATGGCGATGCCCCGGGAGTAGCCATGGTTTGAGGTGAGTGATCGCCGGGTCGGTAAGGAGAGTCGTTGGGATATGCGGCGTCAGGAATCGAGTCTGATGGGTGACTTCCATGTCGAGGGTTTGGAGCGTCCATGGTTGAGTATGATTATGATTATGATTTTGTGAGATGTGTTGTATTGTGTTGTGATGAGGTGACTTGAGGTGAGGTTGAGAATTATATCGTGATGCCAAATAAATGTCGCAGTCGCACAAACAAACAACGAGTTCCTTCAGATCCGTCAACGTTTCACCAACACCTCATCCAACTATCACAGATGAACTCTTTTCGTTTGTCGTCGCGAAAAAACCAAGTCTGTCAAGCGTGTCGCGCATCCATAATCTCCCGCCCAAGTGTTCGTTTCGTATAAATTTGCCCTGTTTCGACCCCGATGCTCCGTCTCAGAAATCGACACCCCGGATAGTTATCCTCTATTTTGCTTGTCTTTCGGCAAAATGCATTGAGAGTCGAGGATATTGGATAAACAGACCACTCTCGCCTTGTTGTTAGCGAGGCCTGGCGAGATACGAGCGCGATATTTGTTTGTTTGCTACCGGTAAATGAACCGTGACACAGAATATTAAAAGGAACGGGATGAGCGCAACAGAAAACAAACAATAGTGAGATTGAGGCAAAGATGGCGTGAGAAAGAGTGAGAGAAAGGGAAAACGGTAAGATAAGAAGCACTGCCCCCTTCTCACGGGCACGGGAGCTATAACAAGGATTGGCACAGGCACAGACGAGAGAGGAGTCTCCCAAGAGCCCTTCAACTGCGGGGGACTTTCCTATTCCTTAACTTCGGGGACCACTCTATGGGAAATAAGACGAATTAATGGTGTCCTGCACTGCCCCCCATGGCGCCCAGCCCATGACAGGGGATGCGAGGACGTGGTATCCGTATCTTGGAGAGAAAAGATAAGAGATGATCGACTGCAAAAAGCTTGGCTCGAAAGAAATCTCATCATGGAATAAAAAGCCATCTCCTCTGTGAAACTCAGGTCTCGTTCGCGGCCACCAAAGATCTGACGAGGTTCGGTCTGGACGGCTTCAGAATACGAATATAGCTATCATCACTGTTTACGAGGCCTCTAACCTCAGAAGAGGCACCGCAAACTAGCACCTTTAGTTGCCGATCTGAAACCGGCTCGATCCTTGCAAAATCTCCATCAAGCAAATTCCTCCATGCTAGGATCACCAGGATCGCCCGCATCACCTCGATAAGACTCATAACCTATTGATCAATCTGAATGGTTTCAATTGGTGCTAACAACTATTAAGACCAACAATGCGATGACAATGCTATTTTTCATTTTTGCTCAGAGCTGTTACAAATTACACTAATATCGCTATTCTACAAATCAAATCAACCGTCGCTATTATCCTCCCTACCTTCACTCCATAACTCCTATTATATCCATATACCCTAGTACGGAGGTTTTGTCACATTGCCCAAACTTCCTTCGCTCGGCCGACTATCGATTCCTCGAAGGAGGTCCTGCAGATCCATGGTCTTTGTGTTCTGTGATCGTACCGACTTGGGCCGAGTTCCATCCCCTCCTCGGCTGGTCAGACTGCGCCGTGCCGATTTATCCTGGAACGATGTCTCAATCGACTGGATGGGACTCCTCTTACCCCCAAGCAAGTTTACGTCTGGCAGTGGTGGCACAGGAGGAACTGACTCGTCCTCGTCCTCATTATCGTCATGTAAATTTGGCGCCGCTCCAAGGGGAGGATGAGCGCTCAGAGGTCCTCTCTTAGACGCCGTGCCAGGGCGCTTGGTGCTTGTTGGGCTACTTGGCTGGTCATTCTGCGTAGCAGGGTTAAAGCTCATCTCTGAAGGGCTGTAATCGTAGCTAACCATGCTGTCTCCGCTGTCATCGTCCCCGATGATGGCTGTTTTAGGCGGAGGGTTGCCTGATAGCACGAGCTTCAGCTGATCCACCGACGCAACGGCACCTCGGTTGCCTGCTGAATGGGCGGGTGAGGCAGCACTCCGTAAGCTGCTCTTACGGTGCCTGGGAATTGTTCCTTCGCGATCCTTCTCGCGATGGCCATGCGACGAGTGAGGCCTCATTAGATTGTATTGACTTCCATAAGGTGATGTCGGTCCATTCCCATTAGCGTGTCCGTTTCCGTTCGTCTTCACCGTGAGGTGGCCTCGGTATGTGCCGGAGGTTTCTGTCTTGGATCCTGCTAGAGATTCAGACTTTCCAGCAGCGGCAAGCATGGCACCCGCAGCATCTCTGGTCCAGTCTGCCAGCATCTGTTCGCGGAATACAGCTGGCAGCTCTGAATCGGGCTGATCCTGTCCAGTTAGAGTTGAGCCAAGGATTGGTCCTGAAAGAACTCTGCCTGGGGAAGGACCCGGGCTGCCAGGAGGTATTTGAAGGCTGTCGTGGTAGTGCGACACAATGTACTCTACAAGCGCCTCTCTGTCGTCGAACGGAAGTAGTTCTTCTCTTTCGAGCGAAGCAGAGTCCCAATCTGGCTGCGGACGCGCCTCACCTGGAAGTCCAACCGCATCAACTTCTGGGGGTGGCATGGTAATGCCCTGTACCCAGAAACCCTTTCTTCTGCGGCGCGCCACCTCTTGTTCAATCGCTATACCAATGTCAGAGTCCTTGAAGTCGAACTTCTCGGTGAGTGCCCAAAAGTATCCATGGCAGAGAGCTGCAGTCCGGACCTTGTACAGAGGCGTGTCGATCTCTTGTATATCCTCTTGTAGTCG
Source organism: Fusarium sp. NRRL 25303 (assembly GCA_013396255.1). Taxonomy (NCBI): domain Eukaryota; kingdom Fungi; phylum Ascomycota; class Sordariomycetes; order Hypocreales; family Nectriaceae; genus Fusarium; species Fusarium sp. NRRL 25303. The sequence goes on from JAAOAY010000099.1 coordinate 18,955, forward strand.
GTAAATCATTGGTAGGCCATATCGGGCGGCATTAACGCCCAACTGCAAGACCAACCTTGTAAGAAGGATATGGAGCATGACAAGGTCATTCTCATACTCGACGTACTGGAGGGCGTTATCGTAGATGACCAGATGCAGCAACGCCAGAAATTGCGAGTGTCGTGGCTTGGATCCTCGCTCGCGATGGGAGGCGTTTGAGACGGCTCTACGGGTCTCCTTGTTGATCTTGAGAGACGAGCGGGAACGAGGAAGCTTTTCCTCGACGGCGATCTCATTCGCAAACGAAGTTTCTCGGTCAAGCCATGTAATGAGAGCGTCCATATATGCCTTGCGAACGTGACCATCTGGATCACGCAGAAGCCAGTGAGTTCCCTCCCAAATATAAATTGGCACAGGGTTGCGGGACAGCCCCAAGTTGCCGGTGAGCTTCTTCTGAGGGTTTGCAACTAAGAGAATCTCCTTGATAGCTCGGAGGCCAGATACTCTGCCCGTGTTGAGGGAGAAATAATGGTCAAGCTGCTGGCTGTCGCTCAACTCGATGGTGGAGGCACCCGGTCCAGCTTCATTGTTTCCGTTCTTTTCGCCACCAGGGGAAGAGTTGACGCTCGCAGATCGAGACGGTTTGAGACGTAAGATAATAGCGGAAATCATATCTGAGATCTGATCTGCGTAGTACACGTGGGTCGCCAAGTCCCCAATGCACAGTTCAAGTCTGCCCACAAGATGCTTAGTCTTCTGGCGCACGACTGATTCAGACTCCACGGCCGAGGGACTGCCGTCGTCGCTCTGGCTGGTCGGAGTTCGCATCCTAAAAAGCTTCCTCATCTGCTTAATCAGACCAAGGAGAACATCCATCATGCTCAATCCAATGAGGTTGACGTCGGACCGTAGGAGGGAGCTCATGATTGTCACCAATGCGAGTTGTTCGTCCAATGTAGAGTCCTGCACGGGAATCCGTAGTAGGGTTTCGAGAGCGGCAACAAGGATTGTGTATCGGTCTTGCACGGGAGCCCAGCGCGAGATAATGCCATATATACTAATAGCCCAGCCGCTGTCTCGTTCTCGGTCATCATGGAGTTCCACCACAGCGTTGCCTTGTGCAACCTTTTCTTGAATAAATCCTAGGAGAGAGACGGTGGCGCCGTGGATCTGGGAACGGGTAGGGACGATAAAGATACTCTTCAAACATTGGAGAGCCAATACGCCAACCTCTTCTTCTGCAAGCCTATCAACATCGCCGGCAGTTCCGGAGAGAGCAACAGGATTCGGGTCATTTGCTCCGTCAGTCCCAACTGTCGCGATACTAGTTCTCCGTCTAAGCTGCTTTTCGGTGTCGACCTTTTCCTCCGTTTCGAGCCGTTGGTGTAGCGTTTCGAGGAAGTCGGGGGTTTCGGACCACAAGTTCTCGAGAATGCGAGGCATGATGACATCCATTTGACTGCCCGTTATGGAAGATAGTGCGTCCGCCGTAGAGATGCTACGAATAGCTTCGAGGCCCGCATTCCTCCATCGAACTTTAACTGGAGTAGTGAGAGATTCTTTGCCTGGCGCAGGCTTTGTCGAAGCAAGCTGAACGTACAATCGAACAATTTCCTCGTATTGCCGAAGGTAAGTCTGATCAGCCATGAGGAACGCGGCATCATGATAATCGCAAAAGGCCGCAAAAGTGGGAAGAGAGGACTCGATCATGGTGATATCGTCGGAGCGGAGGACGGTGTCGAGGATTTTGAGTACGAAGGGAGCAATCAGGACCGAGTCCTTGTGAAGCTTTTCCATCAAGGCTGACAGAATCTGGAGAGTGACTTGAACATTCCTAGCGGGGGGTCACATTAGCAATCAAGGATTCCAACTGATCATGACAGGTCCCAAATGCAAGATCGCATTGCAAGAGGGGCCTCGAAGAGGGCGGATCTGACACATCGACGTTTTGAAAGTCGGTGATATGCGACGTACCCAATGCGTAGACGCCAGACATCGCTAGCTGTCTTCTTCTCCAAAAAGGCGCCAATCTTCTGGATCTTGGAGCGACGACTCGTAGCATAGTAGAGAAGGTAGCTAAGCTCGCTACTATTCGGCTTCACATCTACAGCGCCTTTCGTAGTTCGCGGATAGCATTTTAGGACGAGGACCTGGTGTTTCGGCCGGCATTTCTGCTGAATTGCATTCATCGCGCTCGCGTTTCTGCTGAGCTCAGCCCAGCCCCGTCAGGTCGAAGGGGAGATTCGGTGAAGTCGAGGGGACGAAGACGAGAGGTATAGGAGTTGGTTTGAAGCAATGAGACAAGCAGAGCAATATCGAGAGACCAGAAGCGACGCAGCCGAAGGAAGTCGCGCTGAGTTGACAACCTTTGGTTAAGGTGGTAAGTCAGGGAAGGGAAAGGTCAAGTTTTAGGTGGAAGGGAAGGGGACCAGACTTCGGGACGGGAGTTACGGGGGTCCAAGGTACATGCTAGGTACCCCACTTGCTGCCGAACTAAAAATCTCAGCCATCCCAGGGCAGTGGAATTCCCTTTGGGCAGAAAGCGGGAAAAGGAGAAGAAAATCAGCAGCAGGGATTATAAATAGGAACAGGGGGAAATTAGTTGTTCATCGTAATCTGTAACATTAGTTGGGTAGGTATTTAGTGAATAGCTGATGCTTCACCCTCAATCGCATGAATATTCGTACAAGAGACCAGACTTGATATAATGCCTTGATTTCTTGGTGACATACATGCCTGCTTCTTCACGGCCAAGCACACGTTGTCCTCCACGTCTGTGCTGTGCCTCTCTGGTTAGGCTGTCCAGGGGTTTTCCGTTTGGTATCGGGTTCAGCGGATGGCTTCTGACTCCGAATTTTGTCTTAGTTTGCGAGCCAAGTATCGTCAAAGTACCTCACTAGAGCCTAGATCACAATTCCCCTGTCGGATACTGCCTGGACTGACAAGATGCAGCCCACGGAAACTTTCATGCATGTCTTGGTTATTGGCATTGTCTTATTATGCGTGCGTTGTCTTGAGTTAATCTCTAGTTCCAGCTCAATCAATGTTTCTTGTTTACATTGGTAGGTACTCACTGAGGATGGATGGCTTCACTGCAAGGAAACTCCTAGGGATAGATATCCTTAGTATGAATTACTTAGGCCAGTGACAGCTGTGACGCAATTGTCGCCATCACACCCACCATCATGACAAGATCGACATCATCGTCACCACCATTCTTCACCGGAGTACAGCCAAACCCCAACTCAGGTCGTCCCAAAACGCTTCTCGTCCGACATGTCATGGTTTTTTTTTTTTTTAATGTCAGGACGCCGTAGATTGCTGAACCTCTGAAGTGGCGTGGCTTATTCTCACAGCCAGAAGGATTCATTGACGTATTTGTGAATACATCAGACTGAGAGACCCGACAGGACTTGACTGCTTCCCACGTAATCCTCTTCATCATGCGCTCACTTGTTCACCGTCATTCAACAACCCTACAAACATCGTGAATGGATGTTTCATCCAATCCCAACAGCAGCCCGATGCAAGAGTGCTTCTGAGACCCTGCTAGCATCACCGCTTCCAACAGAATGGTACAGGGTGAGTACTTGGCTGTCAAGATGCTCCTCTGACCAGCCACGTCTCGAAACGTCATAGTAACCATCGTCCGTTTCCCCATTCTGGAAGATCTACAGTATCAAACGCCGTAGCTAAGATCGTCAATATGTTGATCATTTGCATCTGACTACTTTAGCTGTTCTCTTCTTGATCTTGACACGATATTCGCGCAAAGAAGCGCATAATGCCATGGTCAGCTCCAAGTCCACTTGCACACGCATTGTTCATGCAAGTCTCGTACAGCCCTTTTCCTCACCGCATTCTTTTGCTCACCTCCTATGCCACGTCGTTGTCTCTCTTACCCCAACATCTTCACGGTGCTTGACTTGCATCGTCTCCCGATTTTCATTTAAACCCGCGGTTTAATCTGTTCATCTCGGCCGATTCCGCTTAAGTGGTTGGCTCCACATTAGACGTGTCGGCCATCAACTTAACTGCATGACACTTTTCGGGACCGGATGATCCGCATTCGAAACCGGCAGGACTTGGACAATAATGTCCCATGCCCTTAGAGGATCCCCGGCAATTGATGCCCGTCAGCCTTGCATCGTGGTAATTGAACGCCTTTCTGTCGTGTCCGGTGCAGCCGGTCACAGAGGCCTTGTGACTTGCGGGCGTGACAGCGACCGTTCTTGTGACGCAGAAAAGACGATCCTCAACATTTTCTGTTCTTGCAACATTTGAAGATATTATACGGTAAGGTATTGATAATGCGCAATGTGATGTTTGTATGTAAAGATTTGTTGGGTAACTGAATGTCGCCACCAAATCGCTCAGTTTTCCTTGCTATCCAAGCTGCCTAGAACATCGTCAACAACAGCCTGGATGTCGTAGTAGTACATCCAGTTCGCTTTCTTGCCCTTTGTTCTTCTCACCTTTGCTTCAATTTCCTCGTCTACGGATAGCCCTTCTGCCGCAATCTCCTTACCAATACCTGCATACCAGTCTAGGACATTATATAGATCATGGTAATGCGGCGACCTGATGCGGTCGTACAACTCCAGTGCAGCTTTGATACCTCCACCTCGACTCCAAGCCCACTCAAGGGTCTTGGACAGTGTATACACATCTTCAAGGGCAAATCCGGCTCCCGCTCCAAATGCTCCCGACAAGGGATGTGAAGCATCTCCGATCAGGGCTATAGAATCAAGAGCTACTACTCGACCCAGACGTGGCCCAGAGAACAGAGCAAATTCTTGAGTCTCCCCCTTTGCTGCTAGTCGAACAACTTGGCGAACGGGCTCACAGAACCCATCGTACTCGTGGACAAGTGTGCTGAAGTCAAATGGTCGGCCCCAACTGACATGGTCTTGACCTTCTGATGGCCGAGAGATACGTGCTGTGACTTCAAAGTCGTCGTCTCCAAGTGGACTCGTAAATACGTATCTACCACCTAGATTCTGCCAGAATGTTGATGCTTGGGGGATTGTGCCAAGAGCATTAACCTCAGACTTGCTAATGATGGTGCGATATGCGGACTGTCCATTGTATTTGATTTTGTGCGAAGGAAAAGTAAACGACCGGACGACCTAGATGGTATTAGGCTTTTGATATTGATTCACCGATTGCTTTACGTACCGATCTTATGCCATCTGCAGCAATCAAGAGGTCAACCTCATCTGTAAAGCCATCCTCAAATCGGATGATTACTCTGCCACTTGGAAGTTTTTCAATGCCCACGAGCTTCTTGGAGAGCTTGATTTTGGACTCATCGACCTCTTTGAGAAGAGCTGCTTGTAGCTTTGCCCTCCTCTGACGGCCACTGCGTTGGTGAGTGGGTGTATCTTCGGGATGATAGCCTTGCTCAATAAGCTCACCCGTTCGCCCATTGCTGGTACAGTCAGCGTTGAAGTCCCCTGACCACTTACAAAATGACTTACCGCTGTTGTCCACTGATACCGTCAGGAGACCTGAACAGGTCACTGGGCTTAATGTTCTTGGATGCCCCGTTCCATTCAAGCATCTTCCATGTATGCAGTTGAAGACTGATACCGCCACCTGTCTCACTGATCTCGGGCTTCTTCTCATACAGAGTCCAGTCAACGAAAGATAACTTGGCAAGGGCAATTGCGGCACCTAAGCCACCTGGGCCTCCACCAATAATGGCAGCTCTGATATTGACATTACCATTGCTATTTGTAGTGTTCTTAACAGTCATAGTGGCGAGTAGACATATGTAGACGAGCAATGAGTTTAAGTTAACGACCAAGATGACTTTAACAATTGAAAAGAAAGGCAGGGTTTCCTTGCGTTTTATAAGAGAAGGTAAGAAGTTACAGTGGTAGTATTCCAGTAAGTACTGATAGTGATGAGGCCATTTCAGATGTATGGCGCAATCAGTTGGACGAATTGGCAATTGATTAAACCCGCAATCGGAGGATTCTAGGCCTCCCATCAGTGGTCCGCTTCACTGAAGAATTGGATCTGCTGATTAATAGTAGATAATTCAAGTGGTGATTCCCGACGTATCTTACGACTTCAGTAGTGACGCTAATGTGGGATGCGAAAGGATAAGATGCTTCGTCAAACATGTATGTATGGCTGCACTGAAAGGACTTCGCTTTTACAACTACGAACCTGAATAATCTCCCAATGCCTCTTGGAGAATTTGGTTCGCTGTATCCGGATCCCAATCGGCTAGGACTCTCTCTTCTGTGTCAATCATCTTTCTTTCCACGACCATTTCCATAACCCTTTGTGCCTCTTCCCCTAGGAGATGAACCCTTGCCCTCCAAAACTGAGATTCTTGTATACCCTCATCTCTTGGCCCAAAGAACCTCTCATCCAAGTACCTCCAGAATATTACATCGAATGCCCAACTCTTTCTCGTAGCATAGGTAAGCCAGAAGCGACCACTCAACCAGCTCTCCCGCATATATGTTGAAAGGTGTGCCGGGAAGTTGATTTCCTCTCCCCGTTCCTGATCTTCCATTGCAAGCAGCCAGGTCCTGAGTCTGGCTTCATAGACTTGGGACCAATCATCGATTCCAGACATCCACAGCTCTGGAGGCTGCAGCAATAGCCACCAGGGCGGATCGAGGCTGAATTGCGTAGGAGCGAAATATGCAAACTCCCAGTCAAGAGCTGCCGCGATATTGTCGTGCTTGTCCAAAAGAACGTTATGGGGCCTCAGCTCGTCGCACCAAAGTCGAAAAGAGTCAAATCCATATGGCATTGAGCACGACAATTCCAAAGACTGAGACTGGGCTGACCAATTATCTTCAAGAAATCCAAAAGAAGATAGATGACCCTTCTTTGCGAGTGAATGAAACAAGTATCGTGCAACATACTTGTTTCGGCATTCATCCTCCGAGTCAACAATATCGTGAACCTGGAAAAGTAACTGAGCCATGTGCATAGCTGCCGAAGCGGCGTACCATTCATCGGCACTGCGATACAACTGGTTCGATGAAGGAAGAACTGATTCTGGAATGGAAGCCTTGAATACCATGTCGTACATATTTTGGGTGATCGGTCGACCAGCCACTGAAAGCTTGTCATTAACTTCGAGCAATGACCCGATTCTATGCCGGGTTGGCTTGAAGAGCTTGATCAGAAGCCCAGCCATCTTCCCGTAAAGCATCCTCAGATCCTCTTCTGGTATCTCTGGGTCTAGAGCCGGCACCTCCTCCAGACCCCGGTCGGGGCTCGAGAGAGCGTCTGACATGCTCCGCTCGCTTTTCACGAATAATAAGATCATAACCGGTCCGATATATGATGACGGAGCGTGAAAGAAGAGGTACGGAACTTGTACATCACTCTTTTGAGCGAGGTAAGATATGGTTGTCGCTTCATAGAGAGTCTTTTCTACCCAGAACTCTCCCAAATCGGGGCGTGGTTGCCGAACAGCAATATCGAAGGCATCTCCATCGCAGTGCATTCGATAAATAACATTGTGTCTGCCCAGGATGACTGGAGGGACCAAGCGTGCAGTCTGATCGCAAACAACCTCGACAAAAGACACAACCTCTTGACAGGTCCTTTGGATGAACAGCCGCTTTTCTGATTTCTCCCAAGTTTCTCCATCCAGTGTATGTGCAAGATGGTCAAAACGTCGCTGGGCTTCGGTATATGCAATGGAGAAAGCGGTAGAATTAGACATCGCGCAGGTTACTCAAGGGTTTGCGAGTGAGAGAAAACATGCTACATTTGGGGGCTGCAGATACAACTGAGTCCCGTATGCCTGAGGCAGAAGGAAATGATGTGACACAGACGGGACTCACACAGTGAACGACTTGAAGGGATTTGCCTCGTCTTATGTCTTATGTACTTACTTGAGCCAGAGTATGTATTAATTGACGTTGTACTTTTGAAAAGAAGTCTCAAAGACAAAAGAATGGCAGTCCGGTGGGTTAAACTGCCCGTAAGCCTCCCATCCTCTTCCTCATGTGATGATGATGTGAACCGCTAGGGAAAGCCTGTCAGTTGCTTTCTGAGTCGTTTCATGTCGTGCTTACACGATAAGACGCCAATGCAGTTCTCGTGAGGTACCTCTCCGACTTTCGCTCCTGCTCTGTTGATACATTGAGGCCCGAGAATCACCCACTGTGAACATCAAGGGCGCGGTTTTGGTGTGAAGCACAAATGTATCCTCGCTAAACAGGATTTCCTATTCAGTCGTGAATGCGGTAGCACATCCCCCTCATATAGCTACTCGCAGCAATTTGATCACTCGACAATGATGGCCAGCCACATGAAGCATGCACGTCGGAGCAAGATAAGTCCTATGGCAACAGGCGCTGAGGTTCGTGCTTCTAACCGAGGCCAGCAACCTCGCCCGATAACCAGGTTCCAGACCGGGAGGGTTGCAGCTTAAACCCCTGGTGATTTACTTGCCACCCGTAGGTTCCGTTCCGTGCATGGGACTTGTTTATCGGCATATCATGATATCTGCAAGAACGGCTTGTTGCTTCGATTGTGGAGTGTCGTATCTGTAGAGCAACGCTTTTGGAAATAGGCATGCGAAAACAAGGAGGCATACATTGTTGTGCATGCATGGAAATTGGGAAATTGGGAGGGGAAGTTTGTGAGACGTTGCGGGACAAGTGCCATGTCACAGTGAGGATTTGCAGAGATCAGCCTTGTTTGGAAATGATAACGAGAACCGACATATATTGATGCGGCGTGGCAATACAACCTTGAAGGTGATCAATAAAACCCGCACCAATGGTCATTTTGCCAATAAGCCTATCAATTATTGACACAAATGTCACGTCCAACGTCCCTGTGATGCAACAACATTCGGACTTTTTGTGAGGTATCTGCATGTATCCATCATTTGTGAGAAGAGAAAACAAAACTGATTGATTGTGTAACAGTGCAATCAAAATGGGCAAATCACACCGCCTCACTTTCAATTCCCGTCCGTGTCTGCGTCTGCGTCTGCGTCTGCCTCGTCTAGGCAGGAATTCCGATCCCGCTCGCACTGATCATGTTGCGAACCAGCTGACAAGGAGTTATATATCGGGGGGCCGGGTCCAGCAGCTCCCCCCATGCTCGACTTGATCTGGACACCTTTCGATTATCTATCTGTCTCTCACTCTCTCAAAAGAAACCTCTCTACCACGCAACGCAACGCAACGCAGCTGAACACCCCCAAGTCAGCATCAAATCAACCCACGCATCACTGCAATATTCAACATGTGCACCCAGACAGAAAATGTGGAAGAGTGCAGTCGATGTGGCTACACAACTGCCGTTCTAGACCCAATTGAGAGCTGCGGTTTGAGAACTCCGGGCTCGTACCTCGACCCAAAGGTCAACTGCTACGTCGGGAGATGCTATGGAGTGTCCTTCACTTCATATGTCGACGCCGTTATTTGCCAGACTTGCATTGCAAAGGAGGAGCGGGACAACATCAGACGGAACAACAAGAAGGCCGTCCATGTCTTTGAGAAGTGACGGGCCTGCACGTGATCGAACGGACTTTTGTATATTTGTATTGGGATTGGGATTGGGATTGGGGTTGGAGGATGACACGTCGATGGCATCATTGTAATACGTATGGACTTGCTGGCCACTGGGATAGGATAGTGGAGGACTGCATTAGCACTTGAAATTGATTATGTAGCACTTCGAGAAAATCGCAAATGAAGGCACTTGAAGGAAATTGACTCAGAGCATTGAAACGAAACACGACAGCGAGGTGAAGCCAACGCTTGACTTGTATAGAGTCATCCATGATCCAACTGCCTGTATGTCTGTCTGCCTTGTGACACAGCCTCATTCCAGCATAAAGCCTCTGAACCCCGCTTGAAAACAAACACATCATAACCCTTGAAACCCGACACGTCCTTATCAAGAGCCATCAGAATGGAATGGCATGACCCCAATTGCCGTCGAATGGACCCTGTTCCATTTGACAACGACCTCTGGACGTGCCAAGCCTGCGGAACAGTTGGTCCTCTCAGGTTCTTCCCTGAATCGCTTGGCGAATGTGCAACCCCAGAGTCTGTGAGTAATCAAGACGCGCAAAAAGAGCCCATTAAGCGCTTATCATGGCCAGAATGTGTCGAATACTCTCAAGAATCATTCAGTCAAGATATCGATAAGGCTTTGTGTCTTGTCAAAGCCAATTACCCAAAAGTGGCCACAGGAGTTACTTATCGAGTGGGAGAAGTGAGCAATGCTTACGGGCGAGAGGTAAGCTCTGATACCTGTAGCAAGTACTGAAATCTGACCGGTTAAATCAGATACTCCCTGTCATTTATCCCAAGTTGACAGGGCGCTCCCATATCCGGCTTCTGGAGCTCTTGCCGGCGCCTCGAGGAAAGGCACTTGAAGGCCGATTCCAGGTAGTCGACATAGAGCAAATGCCAGCCTATGAAGCTTTATCGTATACATGGGCAGATGACAACAATGATGCTTCCCTCTGCCAGCGCATTTTTATCGGGCTTGGTAACAGAGCTCTACCCATCACGCGTAATTGCCATCAAGCACTGAGTCGTCTACGCCGCGAGACCGAGTCTTTGCTGATATGGGTGGATGCCATTTGTATCAATCAGTCTGAACTTAGTGAGAGGTCCGACCAGGTTGCTATGATGGGCACTATATTCTCGCAGGCAGCAGAAGTACACGGATACGTGGGTGAAGACCCCGATAACGTCGAAGGTGGAGAGGTTGGAGCAATAACCCTCCTCAAAGATGAGTTCCAGTCTTCCAAACCGACCTCGAGACACTTCAAAGACAACGCCGAGGAGGCCCTCGGAAGACTCCTCAGAAGACCGTTCTTTTCTCGTCTATGGGTGGTACAAGAAGTCCTACTCGCCCGATCCATCACCATTCACTGCGGCGATTCAACAACGCCAATTTCTAGGGACGTGTTTATTAAAGCAAAGTTACATAAAGCCGAGGTCCCTTGGTGGCTGACAAAAATCGGCTGGATTGGAGCGCAATCAAAGAGCGATTTGCTGGAGCTCCTGTCTGCAACCGCACTTTGCAAGATGAGCGATATGCGAGATAAGATATTCGGCCTACTTGGGTTGGCTGATGGCAACGAAGTCAATGTACTGAAGGCAAATTACAAGCTGATGGTACGAGAGGTATATATTGGGACTGCTCTATACCTCATCCAGCAAAGAAATTGGCACAACGTCATTGAACTCGCCGAGTCGATGACAAACCTCAGACTTCGTTCCAAGTACGGCATCCCTAGCTGGGTTCCCATGTGGGACTTACAAGAGACCGCCTACAGCTCAGTCGACTTGTCGGAGCGATTCGGTGAGATAGAGCTGGGCTGGAAAGTGCGCTCGAATCGGGATCCTATTCTCGCATCCTTGACAGGGAGCCCTCCCTCTCATCAATTCAGAACTATCCCATTCTTAACCAATCATGGCACAGCAGGAAACTCCAGCCCGACGCAAAGCTTCAAAGCTGTAGATGCAGAGACAGGCTGCCTTATGACAGCCGGGTATGAGATAGCCGTTCTATATTACGCCAGCTTCATGTCTGGGGATGAAAACGGCACAGTCGATGGCCAGTATCGTGAGACCAATTATCATATGCTCAGCAACTCTGTTTACCTTGCCACTAGTGGCCCCATGTCAAAATTCCGAGATAAACCAGAACGTATGCTGGGCTTGAGCGATATCCTTTCTTTGGTCAAGATATATGGCTGCAGAATGCCTTTTCTCGCTAACAAGCACGTACGAGATGGAGATAGCGTCACATACGAACTCCTTTATCCATGTGCCTCGGCTATCATCTATCCGATAGGCAAGGACCATCTTTGCAGCAACCATCCTGATTTTGACAGAATCTGTACCTTGGAAGTCTTATACCCACTTACGCTGGAGATTATCAAATTTCTTTATCACTGGAGGCGTATGATCAAGCTGAGAAGCCCATCGCATGGTCCCAACGAATTTGATTCCTCTTCGCTGAAAGACGAAGAAATCCGCGCCTGGAACTTCTTTGTCAGACACTCAGTTCTCACTAGTGCAAATGTATCAGGATTTTCGGGAGAAAGACAAGAGTGGAGGCTTGAATTAGAAGCAAGCCCTGGCTGGAAGATGAACCGGCAGTCTGCACTAGTGGACAACTTACTGTCAGAGTTCGCAGAGCTCATGAACTTTTGGAACTTGGGAGCTTTTGATGCTGTTGAGAAGCTGGTGAAAGAACTGGATATTGCAAAGACCACCCGGGAAATACAGCACTGGCACAGGACTCTTGGCCGCTTTTCAGCTTCCTTTTGTGGCCGAGGATGGACGGGCGACGCCGATGCCCAGCGGTCGTTAACAGAGGCGAAGCTTCGAACATTGAAGAAAGCGCACGAGTTCCTCTTCAACACTTTCAGTCAGCTATTCCCCACAGGTGCTAAGAAAGAGACAATGTTTTTGATGCCGATGAGGTTTGAGGAGATTGCTCAGTCATCGGAGGAATGGCTGGGAGGTTATCGAGACGAGGAAGAAGCGGTTGCGATTATGGAGCAGAGGTGGATGAACTGTACGAGCCTGTTTTCAGTACTCGCCGAGTCTGCAGAACTTCGTGGAGAAGCTAGACGAGTATTAGAGGGAAGACGGGAGATGTCAAGAATGTTTGGCATTGGGAGGGAGTTTGAAAGGATTGTGATCGAATAAGGCTCATGTAGGTTTAGCTATCTACTCAGCAGGAAACGGGGCTTCGTACTGGAAAGCATTCATGATTGATGGTGAACTTAGTAAAGAGAGAAGAGGTATTGGAGGGGCTCGAGGGTTTTCATGTATGTAACAAACAAACAAGCAGACAGGATGTGTTCATGCCTCTGCCTTCAGGACTGGTGGATCGGTTGAATCGTAACATCGATAGTGAATGATATAGTGAATGAAATAGTGGTATTGCTGACTCGCAATTGGGATGGTAGTCGTTGCTCTTAGCGATAAGATACGGGAACTTTTGAGGGACACTTGCTTGATCAGGTTAAGTGGATGGATCATGGCTGCCTGCTGATCCTCCACACAAGATTTTCTCAAATACCTCAACTCGACCAAGTTGACTCACTTCTAGCATCCTAAATCAAGCATCATACTTGGAAAAAGACAGAAACAATCACTACCAACATGTCTCTCACCACTGAAAGCTCCGCTGTAGGTCTAGCCCCTCTCCCTCCTGCAGATACCCTTCTCAGCTTGCGAACAGGCAAAATTCGCCCGCTCGGCGGTGTAAACATCCGCACCGCCATTAACAAGCGAGCGCGGCAAGGAAAATGGGAAGTGACCCCTGTTGGACTCGTCGGCGACGAGCAGCAGTTCATTCATCATGGTGGTACTGAAAAGGCTCTTCATCAGTACTGTGCCGGTCACTACGATGTCTGGAACGCTGAGCTACCTGGTCGAGAGGATCTCTTCAAGATCGGCGGGTTTGGAGAGAATCTATCTGCAATGAATATGTCTGAGACGAATGTCTGCATTGGAGACATATTCCGTGTAGGACCGGATGTAATCATCCAGGTTTCTGGACCGAGACAGCCGTGTTACAAGCTCAATCATCGCTTTCAACACAAGAAGATCTCGGCGATGACACAGGCCAGCGGCCGAACAGGATGGTACTACCGTGTTCTCCAAACTGGATTGATCGAGCAAGGCGATGCTATAGAGTTCGTTGAACGCATCAACCCAACCTGGCCACTCTCACGAGTCCAGAAGTATCTTTACCATGAAAAGGATGACATTGAAATCTTCCAGGAACTGGTATCACTCCCTGCCCTGTCTGAAGAGATGGTTGGGATATTTCAGAGCCGACTTGATCATGGTACCGAGGACATGAGTGGCCGTCTTGAAGGTGATCGAGTCCCTGTCGTCTGGAGACCTTACAAGCTGGCAAACAAAACGGAGCTGACTCCAAGGATCAAATCCTTTATCCTTGAAGCTCAGGAACAGAATGAGGACTCGGAGTTCGGACAATTTCCATTTGTGCGAATCCAATTTGGTCCAGATGGAAACATCTCTCGTGCCTACTCTGTCGTATCGGGAACCACGAATCGTTTTGAACTTGGTATCGCTCGAGATGATAATTCGAGAGGTGGATCCATCTATCTTCATGATAACCTGAATGTTGGAGATATTATCAAAGTCGCTCTAGGGCACAATACTACTCCAACACAGAACGAAAAGGTGGAGACCAATGTGTCCAAGCATATCTTCATTATCGGCGGTATTGGAGTAACAGCCTTTCTTGGCGAGATCGAAAAGCTGTCTCAGGAGTCGGTCGAAGTTGAGGTTCATTACGCTGTGCGGAGCCGCAAGGATGCGGCCTACTTGAGTCGCCTGCCACTTGATAAGACTACCATTTACGCAAAAGACCAAGGCCAACGACTTATTCTCAGCCAAGTTATACCTGAGCCTACGGACGGTAAGGGTCGCAGATCTATTGTTTATTGTTGCGGTCCGACATCCCTCATGAACGCCTGTCGTAACTTGACTGGCGATCTTGGGTATCCAAAAGCCAATGTCCATTTTGAAGAGTTTGGCGATGCCACGACAGGAACTGGGGAGCCATTCGAGGTGGAAATCAAGTCAACTGGCCAAACGGTCCAGGTACCTCGAGAAAAGTCCCTTCTTCAGGTACTTTCTGACGCTGGGTTTGAGGTCGAGTCGTCATGCCTAGTTGGAAACTGCGGTACATGCATGGTGGACTATTACAAGGGAGAGGTTGATCATAAGGGTGTGGCTCTAGATGAGGAGCAGAAGAAGGGATCTATGCTAAGTTGCGTTAGTCGTGGGAAGGGCAAAATTGTTATCTGATAATAGTTTAGGATGTGGCGTCTGTCTCATCGAGGCAGCTCTGGGAACTTTCATTTTGAATTTCGTGGATTCTTACTCATAGCTATTGTGGTTTTAACTTATACTCAAAGGGCTCTACCTAAGATATTTCCGTTGAGAAATTATCTCTGGACATAATATGAATATCTCGAGTGATGCGAAATTTAAGCGACCAGCAGCAGTGTGTAAACCGGAGAATTCAGGAGCTCCTGGCAAGAGAAATACAAACACACTTTTGATTCCTATATCAATCTGGTCCCTAATAGCAAAATAACAACAACTCCGTTCCCATAAAATAAACACCAGAGAGCTATCCTGCGCTCGAAGTATCATCAATCTGAGTGAACCTTTTCCGTCGTCCCTACCCTCAGTATCGTCATTATCATAAGCTTGGGTTTCTTGTAAAGACCTCTAAGCAAGGGGGTTTTGGGTCTCTAGCTGTACTGCCTGACCAGTACACCCAATCTAGAAATTGGTGCAGAGACATGGCGTGTCAATCCTGATAGATTCACCTATTCTTTCCTGTCCAAGTTTACTGTCCTGCTGGTACAGGGCTACTCATCGTCGATCAAGTTCATCCCAATGGCCTCAACAGCTACATCGCGGATGTTCTTCCGCTCTTCTTTGGTAAAATCCATGTTTACAGGCCAGCTTGATTTAATAAGGCCAAGGCGGCTTGCTATGGCCTGAGGAACATCGAGATCCTGAAAGGTTGCGAACTGCTTGAAGGTCTCAAGGTCTCGAGAACGCATCTGTGCACAGATCGTTCGTAGCGTGAACTCCGCCTTAAAGTAACACTTGCCTTGGTTGTCGAGGCTTGTGAGCGCCAGGATCAATGTTGCAAGCGAGTCGCCGTCGTCTGATGAAGATGCTACTTCTTGTAGTGCGAAAAAGCCAAGCCTGGGAAGAAACATGGAGAGCCAAGAGTCGTGAGTTTCTGTCCCATGCCGCAAGTAATAAATTCTCAGCAGTAGCTCTTGGTTCCTTCGAGCATCTGCATATGTCTCAGTGGGCGTCTGGCCAAGTGATTTTGTGGGATCGTCCCAGCCCGTGAAGGGCTTAAAGAGGTCCGTCACAAGAGCCCAGTATTGTATACTACAGGTATTAGCAAAAAGTAGAATAAACCTTAATTACATACTGTAGCCTTAGCTGAAAAGGTAGGACTATCTTCCCTGGATGCAAGTCATCGGGGAGACCATCGAACCAGGACCGTAATCTAACATAGAACTCGACTGCCTGGCCAAGGTAAAGGGACCGGACTTGTACAGGACGGAACAAAAAGAGCGCGATGTCGTTGAATATGGTCCAGAACTCCAAGTATGCCTTGAACGCTTGGTGATACTTAGTTGAGACGGGCTCTTGGCTTGAAGGATATCGAAGCTGGATATCCCCATACCAAAATGGGAACTCGGCGGGGTGGGGTATCTGAGGCGGCTGCTTGACCAGAGGTGATTGTTGCAACATGGAGGCCATGATTCTGTTTTCAATCTCAGCTTTAGATCTAAAAAGGGAACGTGGGAAGACCACCCTTGCCAAGCGAAAAGAGCCCAGGCTGTAACTTCATAAACAACCTTGACATCTTGGTCCGCCTCCTGTTCACTAGCTGAGTTGAACAAACCCATGAGATATGCGAGACCCACGGCCTTGGTTAAATATTGGTATGCGGCGCCTTCAACACCATGGTCGTTCATGGTAATGTTCATCACGAGCATGGCCTGGATTGTTGTGATTTTTGGTCGACCTGTTTCAAGCTCCAACAAACGCCGGGCCTCGGCGAGGAACATGTAGCCGAGAGTCTGTGGATTCCAATGCTCGTTGCGGTACGCAACCGTGGGGGTAGCGTGACAAGCATGAGCTAAGACAGCATTGACGAGTAGGCTGGAGCAGAAACGACGAGATACAGAGCCAAGACCGCGTAGGAAACACTCTTTGTGGAAGAAGGGGAACGCCGAATATATGTGCATGAAGTAAGCTTCCATGAGACTGTGCAGCAAAGGCTCATCCGTGCACACATTCGTCCAACGAGAGATCGTAGCGCAATCTAGTAATGGTTCGACTAGTCTCGCAGAGTGGTATGGCATGTACTTTGGGGCCTCTAAATACGAGATCAATCGTGCATCAAACGTCTGTGGAGACTCCGGGCTAAGGTATGGCGCCTCGAAGACCAAGGAGTCCATGTATACACTCTTTGTTTTGGCGAAGATGCCAGGCAACGCACTCCGGTTGGGGATTGTGTAGTGGAACGGGGATGAAGGTGCTAGGTGCAACTGCATCAGTAGATCCCCGCCCTCCACTGCGTTCAAGATAGCCTCTAGATCAGCTCCTGTTCGAACCCGCCTGAAGATAGCGAGTGCTATATCCTCGGGCTTCTCGCGCATCATCGTAACAATTGTATCAAGACGATCCTTATCACCATTTATCTCGGTGAACTTACGTTGCAGTGCCCGATGAAGCATCTGTATGTCGTCTTTTGGACCAAACTGACATTCCGAGTTGCGCAGTATACATGGCTCACACGGCCACGGAACATTGCACTACATATATCAGCCGAGCTCTCGCATTGATAGAGGCAAGAATACTTTTAACTTCCGCTTGCGACATTCATCACAGGCTGCAGACACAGGCCGGAGTCGCTTCTTCAGAACGATATTTGTTTGGGTCACAGGCGTAGTGGTCTGGGTCTCCACTGGCCTAGCAGGGCCAGGTAAAAGGGGAACCAGACTAGACATAGCGAAGTAGGTAGTTTTGAGTTAGATCGTCGGGAATATTGGGGCTCTATCCGAGGGTAAACTGAGTCGACGTTAGGCCACAGACGGTAAAGCGGGGTGAGGTGAAGGCGAAGATATCTGGGTCATAATAAGGCTGCAAGACACGCTGCGGTCACGGAACTCGGCTTTATTATCAGCCGCAAGCCTCAAAAGCACAATGACATCATGACTTTATCTCAATGCTCAGCTGCTCGCTTGATGGGTATGTATCAGTTGGATATATAATGTATATAGGCTCATGTAGTCGATCTTACACTGCTGGGAAGTAGACAAGGTCAAAATAATTAGACTACTAACATATTTAGGCTAAGTTAGGACTATCAATTTAGTGCAGAAAAGGTGGTTCCTCTGTAAACTATAGACTAGGGCAGCCAGGATTATTAATCTTGAAACAGTGAACAGCAAGCAGTCGAACAAAACCCGCACACCCAAACTCATGGAATTTCACCAACCTAATTCGATTTCTTTTCAGCGTCCTCATTGACCTTTTGAGCAGCCTCGGCATTGTTTCCAATGCTTTCCTGGGGACCATCCTTTACCTCCTCTTGAGGTACAGTGGCATTACCTTCTGTAGCACCATCCTTGCTACCCTGGTCAACTTTATCCTCGACGGCCTGGCTCTCATTCCCTTCAGTCTCTTTACTTTCTTCCTGAGCTTCGCCATCCTTCTTTCCCCAGATCCTCACGCTGGGCATGGAAACATTGCCCAATGATGACACAGAGCTAGGCACCTTTGGCATACTCGGCATGTTGGGCATGCTAGGAAGGTTTGGCATCTGCGGAATCTTGTTTGGCAGCCAACCCTTGGCGTCGGCGCCGGTTTGATGAGCCACGCCGAAGAGATAGTTGAGGTAGGTTCGCTTCTCAACCGTGTCAGCGCCCTCAATATCTGCATCGCCCACGATGCCTTCACCCTTGTCATCGGGGAGGGGGACGAGGGAGGCGGCATTGGCGATGTCCAGAGGCGATTCGTCTGGGAGTCCAGTATCATTGTCGCTGTCTTTGTCATTTGCGCCCCCAGTCTTCTCGTCTCCTCCAATTTGGCCAGGATCCTTCTCAAGAATCTCCTTGGTGGTCTCCGTTTCTTCTGTTTCTTCAGGAGGCGTCTCGCGGAATTTCGGATCATCAAAAACATTATCTTCGCTCTGGAACCACTCTTTGATAAGTTCGGCCGACTTATCCGTCATCTCCTCGTAGCCTCGATGTCTCTCAGGCCTGAACATGTTGAGGTGCGCTTCAATCTCATCTTCAGCCTTGGGCATGACGCATCTTTCGAAGATTGGGTACGCTGAGTGGCTCTCCTCAGGAACAGCACAGAATGTCCGCTCAGGTACAAAGTATCCTCCACTCCAGTAGCCATTCTCACCAAGAGAACAGTAAAAGTCGTGCATGCCAACACCTTTGAGTGAGCCGATACGTTCGAGTCGACGGTTCAGCTCTTTTTGTCGGAGGAGTGCACCGACAAACGTGACATGATCGGAGAGCCAGGCAAAAGACTTTCCGACATTACCGCGGTTGATATAAGCCAGACCCTGTCCGAGAGCATCCATTCCCTGGCGGTAGCTTTCGGCAACAGACTCTTTGTTTATGTTCTTCATGCTCTTCATCCCCTGAATGATGGCCTCTCGGTTCATGTAGGCTGCTACACCACCAGCTGCGATGGCGCCTACAGTACCTGTTTTGACAGCTACGAGCTGCCATGTCTTCCACTGAGGTCCCCGTGTACTGCTGGTAACAGCAGTTGTTGCAGCACGTCGAGCGCTAAGTCTTGCAAGACTAGCAGGTGCAGCTGCAGAGATGGCTGTCATGACATTGAAGACGCTGTTGACTTTTTGATAATTGGAGAAAGCGCCATAGACAAACATGGAGCGGGCCAGACCATTGTAAGGCGTGTCGAACGTGAGGATACCTTGGATCAGTGGAAACAAGGGATCATTCTCGTCTCCATTGTTAGCTCTGTCGTTGATGGCTAGGAACAGGGTATCTGCTGCAACGAAGCCTCTAGGAGGATGTTAGTCGGTTCAGTGCATAAGAGCGAGTTTGGTCTGATCAACTTACCCCATCGAGTGAGCAACGAGAATAACTCCTACATCTCTGTCATGAGGAGGCCATGGCTTTTCCGATTTCTTCTTTCGGATGGTCATTACCTGCTCCTTGAGCCTGTATCGAGGGTTAGTGGCCTGGGCGTCTTTAATTTAGTTGAGTCGACCTACCACTCTAGAAAGCCCTCTGCGGCCTGAGCTAATTCACCCGCAGTCTCATACTTGGGATATACGATAGATTCGATCTTGTCGTCTGGGAGTTCTCTGGCGACTGCTTTTTTGAGGTCCTTTGATGGTGTAAGTTTAAGCTACGAGGCTTGTCGCATTTAGCGTGGGTCACTACTCACATAGGGAAATTCATGAAAGGTATTATCGGTACCCTAATAATGTCAGTAATTAATGGCGAAGGACATGCGACTATCGCACCTTGAACCCGTGAATAAAACAAAGCAATAGAGTACGCGGCATCTTGAATGTTTAGGTGTGTTATCGATGATTACGTCTCAGAAGCAGAAACCTTGGGGTTCGGAGTAATAATACAAACAAATAAATAAAGTTTATAGCAACAGCAGCAAATAATGACGTTGTCGGTTGTAGGACAAAGATGATGGGAGTTCCAGGTTTTCCAGCCACACTCGGTCAAAGTACGCGTGGCGAGTGTGTATGGTACAAAAGAGCCAATCCAATCCTGTTGTGAGGAGATGAAAGGCGTTGACGTTTTGTTGGCGATAACGTCATTCTATGGCATCGTGCAGCACTAGCACCGGTCATTGCCCACGTTTTGGCTGCTAGCGCAATCAGAAGATCAAGATCAAGATCAAGATCAGCCCCGGAGGAAAAAGCTTGATTGTTTCAGATCCTTGCCTAGAAAAAAGAGATGCATTTTAAATTACTCAGTAAACAAACACCAGTAACCGTGCCTTGGAGGCCTGAATGCTGGCCTCATTTGGCTTTGCCACCACTTGCAGTCTTGACCAACTCCTCCCACTCAATGTCCTCTTGATCATCAGCATGAATAAAAACACTCATATTGACTGCCTTTTTCAAATATTCCATCGTACTCGCGTAGAGCATGCGAAGCTATTCCCCAGTCAGTAATTTGAGCCGAATTAGCATGTGTCAGCCCTACCTTGATAGGCGAGGTCTGTGGAACCCAAGATATGAAGATGGTCTTAGTCCTATACTTTTTGTTAGTAAATCCTGGTACCAGACCCGAGGAGCTCACCTTTTCCCATCTTCTCCAAGGTCGTAATCGACATCGTAGAGTGCATAGCGCGGAGCCGATTTCCCAGACTTGTTAACCGCAGAGAGAAGCTTCTGGCGGAAAGTCTCATACTCAGCATCAGGAGAAGTCTCTTCAACAACAACGCGCTGCTCGTCGTCGGTGATCTTGAAGATAACGAACTTGATCTTACTCGATCCTTTTGCAAATCGAAGATCATTGGCCGCGGTGATGCAGTCTTGGTCAATCAAAACACTGTGTATCGAGATTAGTCGTAGAATGCAGAATGATTTCAATGACAGTACTTACCCAGAAGCAGACTTTAGACAAGATATAAGTCAGAATCAGATTAACAAGCTGCAAGACTAAGACAAACTTACCGCCATTTTGAGTGGTTTGCGAAATGTGTCGCCGATAGAAAAGAAAGCAAAAGAATCAAGAGAACCGGAGAGCTTCGAGGTGTGAAATAGATTGAATTTCCAACAACAAGCACATATCAGGGAAAAATATTTATTAAATAGTCAAAGGAGTCTTTTTATCTGACTAGATACCAGAGTGTGGTATCCGGGAAATATTCATTGTCTGGGAGTCTCTCTGCCTAGTCAGGCAGACAGATAATTTACTGCTCATGAGAGAGCGGATCTCATCCAAATGCTATCACGGTAGCCTTGAGGCTAGGGCGCAAGACGAGGGATTTGCCACGGCCACGAATTTAAGGCAACAATATTATTCAAATGCAAACATCAAATGTCTTACCAGATATAGTTGCCTTGGAGAAGTCTTGCATAATCATCTGGTGCCTGATTTTGTTTATGGAAATGATCCACCAGTTACGCGTTTTAAGACGATGCATCTGGTTTCCTATACTCGATCATGTCTGATCAAGTTCTCTACAAGATTACTCCCCAAAATCCATTGCAAACATATCAGAGGCAGGGGGTTGTCCGTTGATCCAATCAGCCAATATGTTGGTCATGTCATCAGTGAGAAAGTCCCCAAAACCATCAGTTCCAGTCTGTTGTTCCGAAGGCAGAACAGCCATGTCCGTCCAAGTCAAGGGATCATTTTCGGACACGCCAGCCACCTGGAGTGTATCGTTATTCTGATCATACATGCCCACTGATGTGTTTCGGGATTCGACCATTCGACGGGCAAGTCGTGCGAACGTAGAACAGATTTGATAGAGCTTCTCAGCTCCAATGTTGATATCTCGGGCGCTCCGGAACGTGGTGACTACTTGCTCGAGAAGCTCTACGTCTTCAAGACTAGAAGCTGCTATCGAGTGTAGAAATATGACGACGAAAGGTGTGAATGACGAGTTGTGGAGAGCCCTGCTAATGTAAGCTGACAAGTCTGACCAGGCTAAGGCTGAGTTACCAGTCGATGTAGTCTGCTTTCGAGAGCATCTTGTCGCCACCGTAGCCTGAGAATGCGCGTAGATGACTTTGTAGAGAGAGCCTTGCTGCTTGAAAGCACTGGGATGTCATGTCTGTACCAACTCCTGGCATTGCTGGAGCTCGTAATAGAATGGTTAGAGTTGAGTAGTACATGATGTCCCAATGGGTCTTTGAAAGCTTAAGAATCTCTGCAAAGCGCACTGTACTTCCATCCATCTGCACATGGATCAGTTTAATGATCAACGGAGATTCAAAATATGTGAAAGGAAGCCTACATGGTCCAGTTCGTATCGCCATTGGTGCATGTCAGTAACCAATGCATCAATCCATTGCCTGCGATCTACAGCAGGGGACTGCAGTCCAGCAACAGAATAAAGTTTATCAAATATCAAACCCTGGATCTTGGCTAGCCTAATAGCCAGTCGAAACAATTCAGTCCAGGGCTTCTCGGCTGGGTCGTCCGGTATAGCAGGATAATGCGCGTCAACTTCAAAGTCCTGGATCCTCGAGGCGTTGCCGAAATGGAGAGAGTTTGTCTTGTCAAAGACATAAAGTGTCCAGAAAAGCCGACGCTTATTATCAGCGAAGCCACTCTGGTCCTTTTGATAGGTTACCTCTCGGTGGTAGCCCATCATCTGACAGTGACTGAGGCCTGCGTTGACTAATGAACGAGCCAGAACAGGAGCGGCTTCGTTTTGGATCTTAAGAACCTACAATGAATCGATAATTAATAAAAAGACTGACAGAAGAGGCAATCTAAAAATAACTGACCGCAGCTGTGATAACCAAAATGTTCTCAAAACTGGGAACCGTCATAATCTCAAAGGTTTGGAGACCTCGGTCAAAGTTTCGCTCAGCCTGCGCTTTTAGTTCTTCCAGGTTATACTCCTCACCGAGGCTGTCCCTTGTTATGATGAACTCGCGGAGGAGTAATCGCATGATGCCATTGACGCTTGTAATATGCCCAAGGGTTACTGGTTCCGTTGGGAAGTAGACCTTTTGACACAGATGCTCAATTAGACGCACGTCAGTGAGAGCTTGACCGGGAAAGAACCTGGTCGGATTCGCTATATAGAGGGTTAGTTATTGAATTTCTAGTTGCTTCTGAATGTGTTTCGGTCACCACCTTTGATCTTGCGTAGAATTGTAAGGACAACCGAAGCTGGCAGAGGTGTAATTTCTGGCATGGATCGAGTCGAGGCAGCGAAGGGTAACTTCTTATCATTCTGACCCTTGAAGATGGAATTCAACTGGTTGAATGATTCGCTTATTGTTTGTGCTGCTACAGGACTCTCTGCAGCTGCTGAGCGTTGCACCTCTTGACTAGCCTGGACAGATTGCTGAAGAAATGACGATGTTCCCTCGTATAATGCACCTCCCGGAGATGGGGCTACATCGTAGACACTGGGTTCAGATGAGCCAGCTGGAGAAACGGAAGAGGTCTCTTTCGGGCGCGTGGGCGCGGATGTCGAAGCAGGTGTAGAAGTCAATGACTGTTCAGGCTGTTTGTCTAGACGCAGCTCAACCTTGGCCAGTCTAGCTTCGAGAGTAGCCACATAATCTTCCCTTTTGGGAGCTATAAGTAACTTTGAGAGACTAGAGAGAAACAGGGCTTACAATTGACTTATTCGGTTGTCTGGCTTTGAGCGTGCATCTGACTGAACAGAATGAGCTTGTTGGCAGGCTATACCTGCAGCTTTACAGTTTCCGCAAGGATGGGACCTGTCACAGCGAATCTAGAAGGGTCAGAAGCGAAGAGACTAGCTTGAGTATAGTATTCACCTTGCGGACTTTACATGCTTCACACTTTTGCATTGTCAGTGTCAGTGTCTTGAGCCATAAAAGGGATAAGAGGGCTTTGTCTGAGCAGTACGTACCGCCCGTGGGACCTGGGAGAGCCTAGCTCGCCTGGCTAGAATAGTCTCCTCTCCTGACATGACCCTAACGAACCAAGTTTCATCCACTAGCCGAAATTTGATGCAATGTGAGCTCAAAGGTTGTGTTGCGGGAGAACGGGCTCACGGAGGAGAGGGAATGCTGACACCTCGCTACCTCGGAGGCGCGGGCCCATGGTCCCGAGCCCTACAAGCCGCCCCTAATTCTGTTAGTGCAGATCATGTCGATTGGCTGTCCGTGTCCCCCGCGGGTCCGTCCAAACGAGGGAGCGTGCAGGCAGTCTAGACGACAAAAAGACTTGGGTAATTTTTGGACGGACTAGGCACACCGTAGATTAATTATTTTTGGCATATTTTCTGAAGCTGCAGCGTATTCAGGGATGTGATTGATTGTCTTGGCAGGGAAATTATGGAAATGCAGTCAGCATGAGCCATTCTGTATGACCCGCTTGCGTAAGTCAGGATGGATGTGAGCTCAGACATGTCCATGGAGTGTAAATAAGTGTCCATCAACGCCACCCTCGTTTAGTTTGACATTCAACAATCTCAATCAGACAGTTTCTTTTATTTCTTCTCCTGAGCGTTCTTTTAGGCTTCTAGCCTTCGTTTCAACTTCTCTTCTTCTCCTTTACCGCTTTAATAATAGACTGTCCACTAAATCCCAACATGGATGCCGACAACGAGAAGAAGATCCTTGTTGAGGATTCAACTACAACAACAACACAAAAGGACGAGCCTGACAAGCAGGCCGAACTTGGAGATCTTTGGGTATGATCAGTCTATTCCACCGGGGTACATGAACTTACGACTTACACATTGTAGCGCGTCTTTCGATTCGCCGACCGCCTCGACTGGATCCTCAACTTCACGTCCCTTATCTGCTCCATTGCTTCTGGAGCAACACTCCCCTTGATGACTATTGTCTTTGGGCAATTCACAGGCCGATTTAGCGACTATGCGAGTGGCAAGATCGACCCCGACGGCTTTCAGGATGAGGTCAACACCTTCGTCTTATGGTTTGTCTACCTCTTTGTGGGCAAATTTGTCCTCAGCTATCTGGCTACTGTGACTGTTACCGTTTCCGGAATCCGAACGACACGAGTGCTTCGACAGCGTTTCTTGGAGCACCTTCTTCGAACCGAGATCTGGTACTTTGATACGGCCAATGTTGGATCACCCGCGACGCAGATGACCACCAATGTTACTCGTATCAACCAGGGTATTGCTGAGAAACTGTCACTTCTTATCCAGGGACTGGCTATGTTCGTCTCATCCTTTGTCGTCGCGATAGCAGTTCAGTGGAAGCTGGCACTCATCACTTTGACTGTCGTGCCTCTCTTCTTCTTCATCATTGGTGTTGGAATGACCCTTGATGCGCCAATCGAAGCAAAGGTTCAGGGCAGTTACTCCCAAGCCAATGTCTTCGCTCAAGAGGTCATGGCTTCTATCCGAACGGTCCATGCCTTCTGGGCACAGGGCAGAATGATAGTGCGATACGATGACTATCTCAAAGAAGCTCACGTCCACGGAAAGAAGAAGTCTTTCATGTACGGTGTCATGAGCTCATCAACTTACTTCTGCATGTACGCTGGAAATGCTTTGGCCTTCTGGCAGGGTTTCCGCATGTATCAGAGTGGTGAGATCGACTCTGTCGGTACTGTATTCACGTAAGGCTCTCAAACTTCATGAACAACTGCAAAGATGACTGACCCTTCATAGTGTTGTACTGTCTGTCTTGCTTGCATCATCATCGATCGGTCTTCTCTATCCACAGGTCCCAGCCCTGGCCAACGGCGCGGCAGCAGCTTCCGAGCTCTTCAAGATCTTCGATAAGCCATCCTCACTGGATCCTCTCGGTGATGAAGGCAAGGTCCCTGAGAACTGTCACGGCCATCTCGAGGCAGAGAACGTTTCCTTCTCATACCCATCTCGACCCGACACAAACGTGCTCAACAACATCAGTCTGAACATCCCAGCTGGCAAAACGACTGCCATTGTTGGGGCCAGTGGCTCTGGAAAGAGTACTATAATTGGTTTGCTGGAGAGATGGTATCTACCAACCTCTGGCCGCTTTCTCCTTGATGGCATGGATGTATCCATGCTTAATGTCAAGTGGCTTAGGTCCCAGATGGCTCTTGTCCAGCAGGTAAGACAGCTTCGTTCTGTTTTCGAAGGAGTTTAACACAGTTATAGGAACCTGTTCTATTCAGAGGAACAGTGTTTGAGAATGTGGCTAAGGGCTTCACAGAGGCACAAAAGGTCCTGAGCCTTGATGACCAGAGGAAGCTGGTGCAGGAAGCCTGCGAAGCCAGCTACGCTCACGAGTTCATTCAAAAGCTTGAGCAGGTAAGCACGGTCCTCAACTTTAACCTAACCTATCTAACATCAGCCTAGGGCTATGATACATATCTCGGCGAGCGAGGCGGTACGCTTAGCGGTGGCCAAAAGCAGCGAGTTGCCATTGCACGCAGCGTGGTCTCTAACCCCAAGATCCTTCTCCTTGATGAAGCAACAAGTGCCCTCGATCCCAACGCCGAGCGAATCGTTCAAAAGGCCTTATCGCGAGTGTCTCAAGAGCGAACCACGGTAGTCATCGCGCATCGCCTATCAACCATCAAGGACGCTGACAATATTGTCGTTGTGTCAGCTGGCCAGGTCGTTGAGCAGGGTAATCACGAGGAACTTCTTGCGCTTAATGCTCACTATGCCAGACTCATTCGTGCACAGAACCTTGCAGTTTCCGCGAATGATGTTCACAAAGACAAGAGTGCGAAGCAGGATATGGTCGATGTCGAGACAGACGAGGAGGTGGCTCGCGTCATGACAGCACAAACTGAGAAGTCCATGCTGCTCAAGGATGGAGACACCAAACCAAAGGACCGCTCTATTATAACGAGCATCTTCCTTATCCTCAAGGAACAAAAGGCCCTTCTCCCTCACATCATTGTCGCAGCACTCGCCTGTAGTATCGCCGCAGCTACCTGGCCAGGTCAAGCTGTCCTGTTCTCCCGACTTATCACAGCCTTCTCTTCCAGTCAACCCTCTGCATCAGATGCCAACTTCTATGCGCTCATGTTCTTCGTCATTGCCCTTGGAAATCTAGTCGCCTACTTCACCATTGGATACATCTCCAACCACGTGGCCCAATCCATCTCTCATCAGTACCGTCTTGAATTGTTCAGTCGCATGGTCGTCATGGACATTGACTTCTTCGATCGAACTGAGAATTCATCCGGTGCATTGGCTTCAACATTGTCCTCGGTCCCCACGAGCTTGACAGAGCTTCTGGGACTGAACATCTATGTTGTTCTCGTCATGGCTGTCAACATAACTGCTAGCTCCATTCTTGCACTGGCGTATGGCTGGAAACTGGCTCTTGTCATGGTATTTGCAGGACTGCCTCTTCTTATGGGTTCTGGTTACTTCAAGATCCGCCTTGAGTCTAGACTTCACGAGAGCAATGAGGCAAGATTCCGAGAAAGTGCCAGTCTTGCTAGCGAAGCTGTCTCCGCTTTGAGGACCGTTGCCTCTTTGACCGCCGAGTCTGACTTTATTCAGGCATACTCAGAGACTCTATCAAGCATCGTAGCCCAATCAGTGAAGTCTCTCTCGATCTCAATGGTTGCATATGCCTTTTCACAGTCAATCGAGTTTCTGGTAATGGCACTCGGATTCTGGTACGGTTCACGACTCATATCCTCTGGAGAGTATACATCAGAACAGTTCTTCCTCATCTTCATGGGCGTTTTGTTTGCGGGCCAAGCTGGTGCCCAGTTGTTTGCCAACTTGGGTAGTCTCACAAGAGCAAAGGGCGCTGCAAACTATCTCTTCAACCTGCGGGAGGAGCAGCCAGTCGTTAGAGAGACCGATGAGAACAAAGATCGAGGTCCTGATCTTGACCAGACCATCAGTGTTGATAACGTTTACTTCAAGTACAAGAGTCGCAGTATCAAGGTCCTTCATGGACTTTCAATGGATGTGAGTCTCCCTTTTACCTATCCCATGAATACCCACTGACATCTCACAGATCAACCCATCTCAGTTTGTTGCTGTTTGCGGTCCCAGTGGCTGCGGAAAATCAACCCTGGTATCTCTTCTTGAGCGATACTACGATCCTACATCTGGCAAGATCTGCGTTGGTGGGCAAGATATCAAGGATGTTTCACCTCGTCTCTACCGTAAAGAGATGTCTATGGTTCAACAGGAGCCTGTCCTCTACGAAGGGAGTGTACGAGAGAACATCTTGATGGGTCTTGATGGTGACATTGACGATACATCTGACGAGCGACTTAACGAGGCTGCTCGACAGGCCAACATCCTCGATTTTGTCTCATCCCTTCCAGAAGGATTCAACACTCCATGCGGTGCACGAGGCACAGCATTCTCGGGTGGTCAGCGTCAACGAATCGCTATTGCCCGTGCTCTTATCCGCAGACCCAAGCTTCTTCTTCTCGATGAGGCAACTTCGGCGCTAGATACACACTCGGAGCAACTCGTCCAGGAGGCACTGGAACAGACGAGAAAGGAAAGCGGATGCAGTGTAATTGCTGTTGCCCATCGACTTTCGACTATTCGAAACGCTGATGTCATCTTTGTGCTTGTTGGTGGAAAGGTTGTTGAGGTGGGAACGCATGAGGAACTTCAGGCTAAGGGAGGTGTATATGCGGATATGTGTCAGGCTCAGTCTCTAGATAGAGAGGCCTAGGGATAGACCTTTTGTTTTGTTTTGTTTTGTTTTGTATTTAGATTTAGACTTCTGTACTCATCATAGAGAGCTCACCTAGCTCATTTCTGTTACATTCTTTCCGCTACACTTTTAAGATTAGTGTTTTCATTCAAACTTCGTCTTTTCTATACATCTACTCCTCGACGGTGGCAAACGATATCCTACAGGATAGGTTCAGTCTGACCTGAGAGCAGTGACATTAAACCCCTGCATATAGCTTGGACTATTCGCCTCGCCCCGTCGGAGCGGTCGGTAGATTAGTGAGCACGGAAAAGTTTCTGAAACGTGCAATTAAGACTATTCTTGAGCATCCTACACTAACGATGTTTGCGACAAGAAAATGGGACCTTGCAGCGATGACAATCCTTTTACTCTCCATTAAGCCAACCCATCTGAGATGGATTTCCGTTTTACCCAACAGGCTGAATTACTTCAGACGGAAAAGTCCACATTTGTTGCAACATAATGCCAGGAAAGGGTAGCAACAATATTCTTATCCGTAGAAAACGGAACAAGACCTGGATAAAGAAGGTAACGAAATCCAGGAGCGTCGGAACCTGGCTCGCCGAACCTGGTAATAGTGGATCTTAATGCTGGCAAGTCTCCATACAATGCTGAAGGTTCAGAAGGAGTGGGATACCGGTAGTTGAGTCAGATAAAGTGTGGCTTAGAAGATCATACCTCTTGAGGGACATTCCCCTTTGGGACAGGGACGTTTGCATGATGCCGCTGTCGTAAGTTTAGTGATTGCGACCTTTCCATAATAGGATGGAAGTTTGTGCTGGAAGGATTATATCACAGTGATAAGCGTGCTGTAGGAACGTTGCATTTTAGCCTGTTAAAGCCAAGATGAGCTATGACAGGGTTTGTAGGTTTGCCCCTGCAGCCAACCACTACAAAGGGCCGAAGCTTAATCCCGTGTATTACCTCAAGCTGCTCAAAGCCAAACAGAGGCAGTAATGCATAAATACAATGAAAACACCCTTATGAGTTAACTTATTCTCTCAAGCGTTGATCCTTATCAGCTCTGAAATCATGGCACCCTCACGCTCTCTACGACGTTTTGTCTTTGCTTCTCTCTTTTCCCTGGCTTTTGCTCAGAACAAGGCTGAGGAACTGACCAAGTGTCTCGACAAGGCTGGCGTAAGAAACCTCATCGAGTCTGACAGTCAATGGGCCGCAGAGACAACTCAGTTCCAGAAGCGTATTCGTCCCCAGCCTGCTGCAGTTGCGTTCCCAGAATCTCGCGATCAAGTCGCCCTCGCGCTAGAATGTGCGAGAGAGGCTGATGTCAACGCAAATGCCCTTGGCCCTGCCCACTCGTTCCAAGGAAATGGCTTCGGAAAGCCCGGGAACTTGGTCATCAACATGGCTGCCTTTGACGACGTCAAGTATGACTCAAAGACCACCCTCATGACTTTTGGTGGCGGCACTCATGTTGGACCTGTTGCCAAGTATCTTTGGGACACTGCTGGACGCCATGTTCCTCACGTCCGTGGTGCCCATGTTGGTGTCACTGGATCCAGCATCGGAGGCGGCTTTGGCACCACTTCACGTTATCTTGGTACTCCCATGGATAACATTGTCGAGGTTGAGTACATGCTGTACAACGGCACCATCGTCAAGGCTGGAAAGGGCTCCGAGCTCCTTTGGGCTGCTCAAGGTGCTGGAGCTTCCTATGGCATCATTCTCTCCACGACTACCAAGACCTTCAAGCCTGAGTTTGACAAGGCCATCAACTTCACTCTGTCAATGGGCGATCTCAGCCCCAGAGATGGCGCCAGGGCGCTCGTGGCCATCCAGGACTACGCTACCAGCAAGGACTGCCCTGATACCTTTGCTTTCCGATGGAGCTTGATGGCTCCTCCTTACGATGGTACTGGATACTTCTATGGCAACCCCGACAGCTTTGACAGTGTGATTCGTCCTCTTGTGAATAAGCTCAAGACAATTAAATCCTCCGTCGAGGTCAAGAAGACTGTCCTTCCCTGGTGGGACCTTGAAGTCGCTGTCGCCGGTGCTGGCATGAACCAGCCCGACGGCGGATTTCTCGGTGGCCGAGCATTCTACACTCAATCTCTCACCACTACAACCGACCACCCTCTCACTCTTGAACAAGCTCAGATTCTTTTCGAAAGCACAACCCTGGCCTTCAACCGAACTGACCTGACAAAGTTCGCCTACCTTGATCTCTGGGGCGGTGTCTCCCGCAACATCAAGGATAGTGATACAGGCTATGCTCATGGCAAAAATCTCTGGTTGATTCGCTGGGACGCCAACGCTGTCAACCCCTCAGCCTTCCCTGCCGACGCCATTCCTTACCTGAGAGGTCTTATGAAGCCATTCGAGGATGCTCTTGTCAAGGGCGGCTCTAAACTCCGTGGCTTTGTCAACTATGCTGATACCGAGCTTACTGAAAAGGAGTGGAGTTCACGTCTCTATGGTGCGAACTATGAGAGACTCAAGAAGATTAAGGCCAAGATTGATCCTGAGGGCCTGTTCACTGGTCACAAGCAGTCTATCCCGCTGCCTTGAGCTCTCAAGTAAAGGAAATAAATGATTATTATACGTCGTTAGTCCAGAAAAGTAATGCATTTAAATACAGTGTCCAATTGAAGAAGAATACCAGGCTTGAACATTTAAATCATAAAAATAACATCCTGTTTACCTAATTTCAATGTCTGCAAGTGAAATGGTTGCCCCGAGATTTATAGAGAGGCCGTGGCCAGTTACCCAATTGGGTAGTGAGTGGGGCAGGGGCACTAAATCGCTCATGTGGTTGGCTCATTTCATCTAAGTTTAATTCTGCTCCCGAAAATACAAATCTAGCCCGAGTAATATTGTTGATGAAACTGACCAAGTCAAAAATATGCTTGTGTTCAGAAGGAAAAAAGAAAAACAAATGAGGCACACCGGATTTGAACCGATAACCTTCAGGAATCTCCGTGCTTAAGAGCTGGAATCTGACGCGCTACCGTTGCGCCAGCGCCCCACTGTTGGAGAGATAGGTTATAAACAAAACTCATATTGGCTTGCTTTTCGTGAGGCCTCCTTAGTAGCAACTGGCAGTGACCTTTTACATATTCGCATTACAAGTTCTATATTCTTAGCCCTTTTGAACTTTGCAATTACTGTATAGACTTTATATAAGCCAAGTTTAGAGTACCTTAGCGCCACTATAAGTTAAGATAATAGTGAAATCACGAATTAGACACCGAGGGAATTTTTTAAGGCCAGGTTCTCCGTACTCTATTGGGACCAGACAAATCGCGGCAATTGCCTTGAAATAAGGTTGTATCGAACAAGCATATTCCCCTGCCACCCCCGCTCCAACGTCGTCACGGACTTTAAGCATGCAATAATGCCGTCCAATCCAGGAACGTCAACATCATAACAAGCATAATGACGACAGTCAGGCTCTTTTTAGCCTGATCATTACTGCAATATTCGTAAGCAACACCTATCCTAAATCGTTGTATATATTCCCCTCCTCCTTGTTACCGTTCCACCTCAATCTCTTTCCGCCTCGCAAGCGATCACAATGAAGTTTTTCCAGCCAATTGCCGTCTTTCTGTCTCTCCTTACCTCTATTGCCCCGGGTGGGGTGATGGCGGCGGAAGAATCGGCAGCTGCTCAACATCAGAAGGGCGAGACTGTGAGATACCAAGGACGTCAGTATTTCCTTCCCACACAGTCTTGGCTGAGCACTGAATTGACTATTTCTAGTGAATCTATATGTATCCAAGCCCGGGAGGTTTAACCTTGGCCACAAGAAGCCTGGGAAACGAACAGGTGTTCTTCTTCTTACCGATGTCTACGGCATCCAGTTGAAGGAGAACCGAGAGTAGGATTGTCCATTCACTCTTATTTTTCTTCACTAACTAATGCAGATTAGTCGATAACTTTGCCAAAGAGGGTTTCTTTGCTGTCGCACCAGACCTGTTCCAAGGTGACCCGGCAAAAGAAACTCCAGACTTCAACATCACCGAGTTCCTTGCCAAGCATCCCCCCAGTGCCACTGACCCAATTGTTGCAAAGGCAATCAACTACCTACGCAATGAGCTCAAAGTGAACTCCGTCGCTGCAACAGGCTACTGCTACGGTGGGCGCTACGTCTTTCGTTCACTTGGTGAAAACGGCAAAATTGATGTTGGCTTCACTGCTCATCCCAGTCTCTTGGCCACTGATGAGATTGAGGCTGTCAGAAAGCCCGTGTCGATTGCTGGTGCAGGTCAGTTTCAGCCTGTAATGAACAGAAAAGAAGATCAACAGCTGATATGGATATAGCCCAGGACCAGATCTTCCCGCAGCCCAGACAAGCAGAGACTGAAGCCATCCTCACTAGAATAGGCAAGCCTTTCACTTCGGTTCTGTACAGTGGTACCACTCATGGTTTTGCTGTTCGTGCAAATGCGTCGAACCCACAGCAGGTCTTTGCTAAAGACGAAGCGTTCTATCAAGCTGTTCGTTTCTTTAATGCATGGGCCTGATCACAGTGCACAAGTTGTAGACCATGACCTCTTGTAAATTATCAGCAGAGGCATTCCCAATTTCTTTCTCTTGCACGGAGCCCTGACATAACAGGTATTGCGTGTTATGTAGTTATCTAATAATACTTTCCACGTTGTGCTCACTATACCTTCTCCAATTTGGGCTTAAAGGAACCTCAACCACAGTTGTTATCCAAGTACACTGGGGTTCGGGAAGTCTTTGGGGTTCATACGGTGATCGAGTATTATAAGGGGATAAAGGCAATATCAGACCAGAGTCTCATGAAGTAAGATCAAACTCTCTAGACCTTACAGACCATCGCTACTATGTAGATTTTGCTATACGAATAAAGACCTTTCAACGAAACATAGCCAATAACCTTTTTCTCCGTCACCCTTCAGGACGATGCCTTTGCTAATGACTTAGACGTAGTCGGGCAAGAAGCGGAAGCACCAGCAATAGTAGTAAACTCCGACAAAAGATGAACTGAACGTTATCTGACAGGGATTGAAATGACCTCCCACATGAAAATAAACTTATATATGCCACGCTAATGCTTGAGTGACGGAAGATGTCGACCAAAGAATTGGAGATGAGACGAACCAAGCCAGGCTAGCGATGAAGCCCAGGTGTGTTCACCGCTTACGCATGTATAGTCTCGCAGTTAGTCACTAACATTCTGACAGACTAGTTCTGAAATGGATTATGCTCGGGATTCTCGGGCTTGTTACCGTCCTCTAATTGGCTTCCGGACGCTGTGGCTAGCAACTTAGTTTATTATTTGAGTTATCGTCAAGACTACGATAATACATTATCAGAATAAGGATTTGTCACTATGTGAAACCGATTTCTGATTGGCAGAAACTTCATTTTACTTGCTGTCATGTGTTGACATCGCAGACTGGCTCTGCCGGCTTGCATGCCAACGACCAAGTGAAATAAGGTATAAAGCAGCCTTAAACCGCTGTAATCTAGTTTGGTTAATATTTCATTTAACTTACAGCCCTTCCTCTTTCTTCAACGCCCGTATTACCGCCAAAATGTCCGAGCATCCAACGGCAATTCCAAAAGGCTCCTGGGTTCTCGTGACAGCCGCAAACGGCCACACTGGAAGCCATATTGTCTTCGAGCTACTGAGGAGAGACTTCAAGGTCCGTGGAACGGTTCGAGACTTGGAGTCTAGCCAGTGGCTACTGGAGGATGCCTTTGTTTCCAAATATGCCGAACGCGGCCATATCGAGCTTGTAGTTGCTGACACGACCAAACCCCATGACTTCGACAGGGCCGTACAGGATGTCGCGGCTGTCATACATGTTGCAGTCATTGGAGACTTGGTTCCTGATCCCAATGTTGCTATTCCAGCTACTATAGAATCAGCCTTGTCTGTTTGTCGATCAGCGGCAAAGGAGCCATCCGTGAAGCGGTTTGTTTTCACTTCAACCTTTTGGGCTGCCACTTTTCCAGTCCCTGGTGTCGGTGACACTATTACCAACCTTGACACTTGGAACGATGCTGCTATTCAAGCTGCGTGGGCCCCTCCTCCATATGAGGCAGATCGCATTATGCCAGTTTATTTTGCAGCCAAGGCTGAGGCGGAAAAGGCTGTTTGGAAGTTTGTCAAAGATGAGAAACTCCCCTGGATAGTCAACTCGGTCAGCCCTTGTGTTATTCTGGGAGACCTCCGGCATGATAAGCATCTCCGGTCCGTACCGCCCCAGCTCGTTGAACAGCTGTATCTGGGCAATATTGAAAAGCTGCAAGCCCCTGCTAGTAAGTAACGTGTCCGTAACTGATACTTGCGACTAATTATGAGAAGTGTATTACAGCCATGTCACCGATGTCGCGGTTATTCATGTCGCCGCCGCAATTGACCCCGAAGTACAAGGTCAACGCATTCAAGTTCTCGCATTATCGTTTACTTGGAATGACTGTCTAGGTATCC
The DNA here is from genome assembly GCA_013396255.1 of Fusarium sp. NRRL 25303. NCBI lineage: Eukaryota > Fungi > Ascomycota > Sordariomycetes > Hypocreales > Nectriaceae > Fusarium > Fusarium sp. NRRL 25303. The sequence goes on from JAAOAY010000099.1 coordinate 54,254, forward strand.
TACGAAGCGCTTACCCGAATCGCAGCTTCGTTGATAATTTCATTTCTGGCGACCCAAAATTGATATACAACATTGAGAACGATACTGCTCTTGATCTCCTAAAGAAATGGGCCGGGCGTGGTTGGATCAGTTTGGAGGCGAGTGTTACAGAAGTAGTGGAATACTTGATCAAAACGAAGAGGCTGGATGACAAGTAGGCAAAGTTCATCGTATTCTCATGGATGGTTGTCGTGGCTTATCTGTGGGTTTATTAATTAGCCTAATGATGATATACCATCACCTGATGATTAACTTTGGTCCCCGCTGAGTCAGATTCTCGTTAAAAAAAAAAAGAAGACCAGTTCCGACATCCCCTTCACTTCTTTAACCTTTGTCATCGTCGTATTAGCTCATCAACAATGGAGAATTGTACTAGAGACACGGAATATCAATCAGTTATTCAGAGACAAACGACACTAGTCAGAAGAAGAGGCCGCGGCAGATTACCAAAAGTCCGGCCAGTTGAAGAGCCGACAAAGTTTCAGCCTGGAACGTTACAATTCATCAACTCTGCTCATCCAGACGAGATCACCAATGCAACGAGTATCAGATTAATAAGATCACACGCAGCAAAACTTTCCCGTGCTCTGCAAAAGGAAAAGAAGCAAGATGAGGCTCCTCTCGAGGGATATGACCCTGAAAACTGTCAAGCTGAAGCAGAGTTGAGATCGCTTGTTCACCCAGCAAGCGATACACGATCTCGAAAGATCATGCCTAAAGCAAAAGTACATGGACAGGCCGAAAATCGACCACCAAGTCCGCTCCAGTTGATCGGCGGTGCTCGCAGTGACGCATACACAGGATTTGCAAGACCACTTTCAGATGATGAGCACTATCTCTTTGATTTCTGTGCGTCTGTCCTCCTCAACTTTCAGCCAACTGAACCAACTAATATGTTGTATCATAGATCTCAACTACGTTATTTCTTATGGATATACAGCATGCTATACCCAAGATGATGAGCGGAACTTTATTTATCTTATGAGGCATATCTGGGTGCCCAATGCAATGTCTAAACTCAGTCTTATGGCTGCCGTCTTTCATGTGGCGTGCCGTAACTATGTCGCCGCCACAAATAACAGCCTATCGAGAAAATTTGCGGTCAAAAAACTTCAGTATCGACTAATGTGCATCCAAATGGCTAAAGACGCCATCGAGTCGGAGGCTGTCGCTACAGATACAACTATCGCATTGGCTATGCTGATGGCCTCTGAAGCAGTGAGCATGCCTTTTCCTTTTTACCTTTTCACTTTTTATCTTGAAAAATGACTAAATTGATCACCGCAGTTCCTCGAAGGAGATATGAGTGCATACTGGAGCCATGGCGCTGGCGTTATGAAGATGGTGCGAGCACGAGGTGGTGTTGACACGTTGGGAATGTCAGGATTCTTGACTAGAACTGTCTCTGAATCTATCTATCTCACGCAGACCAATATGATAGCCGGCCCAGATGTCTTGGATTCAAAGACAATTGTCTCATGAGGTACAATCTGTTGAATAGCCACCAAATTTCAAACCACTGTACAGATCTTGAGTCGTAGTATACAATTCTGCGTGCAAGTCGGTGGTACGTGTTATATCTCGGCTCATTGAAAAGGTTCCTCAAATATGCGAATCCACTATATGATCAGAATGAATGACTACATGTTTCTATACGTACATTTTTGGTCAGCCGAATTACTCAGTACCTAGTCATTATTTTGGGTGAGGTATGATAGCCCACTAAGTATAGGCTCAGCCCTTCTCGACTGACCTTATCCAGTAGCTCTTGGCTTGTAAGGGGCTCTCGATAACCCTGTTTCGAGTCGTCCAGAATTTGCCATTGACCGCGTCAGCATCGAGTCGATAGGACTTGTCGGGCTTAAGTTTGGATTGATGTATTCAAAGTCGTCTCTAAATGGTTCCTATGACATATTCCACAATTTATTATTAGGTTTAGAATGAGTAGTAGTCTCGGTGCCGAATCGGCGAAACTCATTCCACCTGCTTATTCCCTGACGGCTTAGCTCTTGCAATACGCAAGAATACGCAACGACTGCCTCAACCGTGGAGGAGACACGTCTACATGCTGACAGATGAATCAATATCTCATCCAAAATCAGATATCGCATTGAAAACTCACAGTCAGTATTGCCTTATTTGAGGTAGTGGTCATTGAGGCGTATTCAGAGACCAACTACAGAATGTAGCTGCGGAAACATGTGAAATTACAACAGTCTCAACAATACATATAAACTCATTCAAACTCCCTCTTTAAAACTAAAGTATTAGTAAAGCCAAAGCTTGTCCTCACAATGCTCCTTAAAACCACCTTTATTACCTTTGCGGCCCTCGTAGCTCTCACAGCTAGCCAAAATCTACAGGCCACTCTGCATACAACTTCATGGAACTCAACATTCAAACTCTCACCTCAGCAACTTAGTCTTGCCAACTTGGCCACTGAACAAGGCGCGCAGATCAACAACATCATCAACTTTGACCGAACTCTACTCGCCAACGGTGGTCCTCACCAAGATAACTTTTACACCCTCCCCGCTGGTCTAAAGATCCCCAAGGTTCCCGGTGAGCTTATCAAGCTCCAAGAAATCACGGATCCAGAGCCATACACAATCCCTGCCTCGACTGCAATGTCTCGTTTCCTCTACTCAACTGCAAATATCAACGGTACTCTTATTCCTGCCTCTGCTTACATCCTTTAGCCATATACCGCCAAGAAAATGAAAGGTGTCCCTAATGGAAAGGCGCCAACTGTGCTTTGGACTCACGGCACATCTGGATGGTATCCTACTGCTGCACCGTCTACCCACCGCAGTCTCTTCTATCAAGACTTTGTGCCATATGCCTTGGCTCTAGCAAGGTATGCTGTTGTGGCCCCTGACTACGCTGGCCTCGGCGTTGGGACCTCATGGGATGGGACTGCCATTCCTCACGAATATGGCATCTATCAGGCTGGTGGAGCAGATGCTCTTAATGCCCTGAGAGCTGCTTTGACTGCATTTTCACAGCGTTTGACAACTGATTATGTGAATGTTGGTCATAGTCAGGGAGGTGCCGTTGGATGGGGTGTCTCTGAGCTTCTTGCGGAACAGAAAGGAAGATTCAAGGACCTCGTGAAGGGCCATCTAGGAACCCTTCTTTTTGCCCCACCGACAGATGCATTCTCGTTGCCAGCTACTTCGATTACTACCCGGGTTGGTAAATATCTGAACCAAGTCTATCCTGAGTTCAAGCTTAGTGACTGGCTTACACCTTTCGGTATCGACCGAGTCACTCTTTTCAACCAGGTTGAGGGATCTCAAAGCGTCAGCGGCTTTCTCTTCCGCTCTGAAAAGGAGACCATTCAGCCTGACTGGATGAACACATGGTCTGTGGCCGCCCTCAAACAAATCGTTAACCCCGGTGAGAGGCCTTGGAAGGGACCTCTGCTTATTATCCATGGTGAAGAAGACCCAGCGGTGCATTACAACGCATTATTGGCTACTTCGAAGGCTACTTGCGAGAAGTATCCTGGTGATCTGGAGTTCTTGGGCGTTCCTGGAGTTGGTCACTTTCCTGGTATGTATGCAGCTAGATCAATTTGGATGGATTGGATTAAGGATCGGTTCGGGGGACGCAAGGTCCAAAAGGAAGGCTGCGTTCAGTCCCAGGTTGATCGATTTCTACCCGACGATCATTATCAGCATGATCCAAACTCCTTCCCTTTGTGGGCTGACAAATCTGAATGGGCTTATGAGCTTCCCCAGGGGCATTAATCCCAGCAACGACAGAGCAGTGATAGAGTTGCGAAGCGAGATAGGAGGAGAATTTGAACTGAAATTCTTAGACATGTGAGACCGAAGCCTACCCAGACATGACAGAATAGTTTAGTCTCAGATTCAGGATGCTATAACTACGGCCATGCCATGCCAATCCGTTCAACAGAAGGCTCAATATTCCGAAGTTCATCCATCCATTCGTAAGTCTGTCAGTTCTATCTCCATCGTCACTCCCAGCCATGTTCGTTCTCGTACTAGAAGATGTCGCCACCAGACATAGCACTGCTTCTATCTTCTTACTTCTCTTCGTCTTTAGAGCCATCGAGATCGAGAAAAGAGCACTCCTTAGGATCACTATAAAATGAGCCGCCAAGCTGTTTGATTACTTCACAACGCTCTGACATAGTAAAGGCGTTTCCGATCCTTCCCAGGCCTCTCTTCTCAGAGTCAAACAAGGTAGTATGTATAGCCCAAACACCACCGTCGGCCGGCCAGCCCACGAACAAGCGGGGAGTATCGGGATCGTCGTTCTTGTCTTGGTCTGAAAGTTGATGGAAGGGGTCGTGGTACCATTTGGCTCCAAGCTGACGCATTTTGGCACAGTGAGCCTCCTCTTTTTCAGGCTCGTCTGACTTGTTGGCGGGCTTGAATCGATCGATACCAAGGAACTCCAGTTCTGCTGCTGAGCACAAATGGCTGTAGTAGCCGCCTTTGCGGGCCAGCCTATCGCTACACCGCCGAATCTACCCCCGAATCGGCACCGGGGAAACCATGTAACTCCAAATTTTCCATGAAAACCACCGTCTGGCAGGTTGTTAGACATTTTAGGATTGAATTCCTCAGTTTGCAGGAATGTATTTTGGTCAGATTGATAGGAGGTGCAAGAAATACCAAGAAGGAGACAAGCAAAGAAGGAAATCAGAGTTGCGTATGTGAACATCAGGCAGTTTCTCGATACGCAAAAACATAAGCGGATTGATGTGCATTTTGACTTTTGGCATGTTGACGCCTAGAGATGGGTGCTTTATGCTACCTTGCAGGTATACTGGTGGAATAGTGGATGTTCCGGTCCCCGGATCCCGTTGACACCAGGCATGAATTACCATAGATGTCATGAGGGATTTCTTCATCACAACACCACGGGTTGTCGCTCAAACGGGAGAAAAGTCAAAGCGTATGCGACTGACGTACTACTCTACGATCTATGAAACTTTGCCCTGCATCATGCACTCCTTAATATGAGTCACACGAGGGAGCTGGACGCTACTGCGCACCCAACAAGCTCATCTTTTCCGTTATCACTTTTGCCATAAGAAGTATCAGAAGTGGTATCATCCGAGCCCTCCGGACATTACCAGAATAGGATTGTTTCAGAAATTTCTGTCTGCCATTCTCTCTGGGAAGTTCCAGCGAATTGAATGCATTGAACGAGCTCCCGTCGTCCAGAGACTGTTGGTTGTTGTTGGCTCATGTCTGTGCGTAAAGTATCAGGTGGTCTCATGTATATCGAACAGTCCAAGATTATGACACTTTGACGCTGGATCAACCAACTCTAAAGATCATTCGATTCCTATCAGGGCTCCCATCAAATCACATCTTTTCAATGTTGTCTGTTGGTCGTTATCTGTAGCTAGTTGAACATAGAAAGGATTCCGAGTCATAACAAAGCCCAAAATACACTTCAGGGAGTTGAAAAGGATAAGCGTAAACCCGGTGAATGTGGATGTCCCGAGTTGTGTGTATTCCACACCATACTGTGGCATATCTGTTGACAATTTAAAAGATCATTGTGGTTTCCCATAAGTCCAGGATGCTCATTCCAGCGGATCGTGGTCAGCACGCTAAGTTTAGAGCAGGCTATAGGCTGAATGTCACCGTAGAACCTGTGTATCCTATACCGTGTGTATTTATCGGCTCTTGTTATTCCATGGCTAGCACAAGTCTACAACATTTAATAAATCAACCCTCACAGTGTTCGGTTGTGAACTCAGTCTGAATCTGATGAGGCTTTAATTTATCTATGCGAGTTACATTTCCCATATTCCTCCGCCAGTGCCATGACTTTAATCATCATCTGTTGGTATGTCTGTTGGCAACTGAGAGGATTTACTTGAAACTTTATGTCAACCAACTGCATTTATCACCATGCATAGTAAGAGGTCAGAGCCTAAATCTATCTATGGTACTCTCTTGATGGCTGGTGTGACCTGGGGACTGCTCAAGCACGGCATTATATATAGATGAAGACATAATGACCTCCAGACCACAATCTTCAAGCAGATCGATGCATCATAACAAGACTTCTGTAACTATGAAAGTCCCTTCACTTTTACCCTTTCGTTGACCTACCAGCTTTTGCCTTTCGTGGCACAAGTCCATTCAAAGATTGATGACCGTCAGGCAGCTATTGATACCCTGAGGGATGCACTGGCAGATAGTGAGTACAATCTGACGGATGCAGACGGAGATATTGGTGAACTGGCCACGAGGCTCTTCGGCTGGCAAGGCTGTGGCGGCTGGAGCTCTTCTAAGAGAAAGGCCATCTACTCTGGCTGGGAGTAGTCCTGGAAAATGATGGATGCTGTTCAGGGAAAGAGTCTCAACTAGGATGAAGCGGCTGCAGTTGAGTATCTTGCTCCACCCTTCGTAAACCAAGAAGAGCGAGCCGCTATCAAGAGTATGATTCCCACTGGCTGCTTGACTTATATGTGCAGTGCTAATCCGAATCAGACATCATCGACATTGTTGTAACCGTCAGAGGCGGTAGTAATCTCAACCCACTTAAGTGGTGGCTTCACGTTCGATGCGACGATCCTGACGGCAAATGCCCTTGCAACCCAGGCAGCGGTACTCTCATGGCATACACGACCAACAGAGATTCTGGCTCCAGATACGCGCGTATCAACTTTTGCCCTGCCTATTTCGAATTGCCAAATCTTTACCAGGTTGTGATGGACAACAGTAATAAAGAGTTGCCTATTGAGCATCGTGCAAATCTCAACAACTATTACAAGAACAAAGACCAGTTTGAAGAATTAGTCACCAATGCCTGTGATGGTTATGCCAACAGTATCTCTAGGTCGCGTTTGGTTCCACGAGTTATTACATATCGACTGGGCTTCTGGAGTGGACTCGCCATACCTAAAGGCCTTGCCAAGTTCAAACTTGGTGCAGTTTGGTGGCTGAAGAGAAATGCAGATAACTTTGCCATGTATGCTATGGCCAAAACTGTACAAAAAGCTACTGGCAACTACCCCCATCTTCTACTGGCAGTGACACTCAAGGGAGTACAGGACAATCCCGGTCTCTTCATGACGGGCAACATCATCATCGATCGAGAGGGAAGGACAACCATAGTCGGCCCCAAAGATCAAGGTGAATGCCAGGCTCCCGATGACGAAGATGGTCCTGGAGATAAGGATAACGTCGTCCCTTTCAACTCTAGCGCATGGTTCATGGACGAGAGCTACTACCCCAAGGACTATAACCGCCAAGTGAGGGGCTGGTTGGCCGATGCGAATCCTCGCCACAACCGTATTCGCATCGTGCTCATGCAAACCGCGGCTGGCCCTCAATGGATAGTAGTCCAGGATACGCCTGAAGACCCGATCAAGGACTTTTGCCTTGCAAAAGTCCTATCCAAGATTCCCGCAAATGGAGAGGAAAACAACTTGGAGTTTCCAACAGAACTTCCTGCATTCGATGCCCACGGAGCCAAGGGGTGCGTTTATTCTGGAACTTCTAACATTGAAGGTAGTTTGGCTTGTGAGGATGGTCCTTCGGATATTCGATGCTGGGAGGACCCTGAATGGAGGGAGATGTCTTATTGTGATGGGGGAAAGTACATGCTGGGAATTAAGCGTGACTGGGCATGATTTGTTGCATATTTGTGTGCGATATTGTTTGATGGTTGTTTGAGCCAGTACTTGTTACATATTCGTGTTCTCTTATACATTCCATTTATCTCTATGTATCGAGTTCGAACCGTACTCTTTGGAGCCGCTAACGAGGTTCTCTGTGCTGATATAAGCTCACAATAGAACATCTAACCATCAAACTTGACTGAAGACTATGCAATGTCTCGTCGTAGAAATACAGCATCGACAGGAGGGTCTTCGTCGTCCAAGTAGTGACCAGGCTGCATGTGAATCAGCCTATATCCTCGCCGTTCATACCAATCCTGGTTAGTTGACTAAAATATGTCAGCTTTGCCCATGGTAAACATTCACAACGACTCAAACTTACGCCCAGTTCCTTTCCGTTCTTTTCTCGGTACAATTTCTTTTGCATTTCCTTCTCAGCGGTATCAAGTGCGAGGGTTTTGGCACATAGCGGCTCCTCAATTGCCATTGACTCGACGATGTCCATAGCTGCTCGCCCGATGCCTTTGCTTCGAAGTGCTTTTGAGACGTAAAAGGTCTTGATCCAGTAGACGCCTTCTCTGGGAAGATCTAATACAAAGTTTCCTGTTTTCTCGTTTCTGTCATCGAGTGAGATATGGCCCACGGGATAGAACTTTGTATGTGTTGGTTTTCGTGGTTTGGCTCTGAGGCTTTCGGCTGTGTCAACCAATGGAGCCTTGTCCTGGGAGTTGTCAGTCATGTCAAGTATTTGTCAGTTTCATAAGCTGACTTCAGGGTACGCATCCAAGTGCAATTGAAGTGTTTCGCGGGTTTCGGGGTCATCTGGTCGCAGCGTCTAGTCAAAGTTAAACTTCTACTATTGTGAATCGATCCTTGAGGAAACTAACGATCCAGAAGATGGACTTCTGGCCCGAGACTTGTCTCTCTTTCCATCCTTCAACTAATTGCTTATCCCAACCGCATTGAACTCGTTGTGCATAAATGCGATTGACATGCTCTGGAGAGTTGGGGTCCCAGGGGACTAAGACAAGCTGATCTTGACGCGTTGCTGACGGCATAGCTGATTCGATTTTGTATCTCAAACTTTTATCGCATCAGGAATAGATAGACTATTAGAGTTTTTGAAAAAGAACCTCAAAACATAGGGATAATTATTGAGGCTTGAAGGAACTATTTGTCATACACGGTAATGAGTCATTGGAGGGCGCGGAATACGAGTTTGTCCGAGACAATTGGTGTGATTTCTTCGCTAAATGACGCGCCCGGAGTTGGACACCTCGCCCCGAACTTCCTTTCTTGTTCAAAGCAGCGAGACTCATGGGAACTTTTGAGTACTACAAGCTCAGTCGAGTTCACTCCGGTCTTACAATCAACAGCTTGCCATTGCATAAGTTCCGGTGTCGAGTCAATTCAGTAACTCCAGTTACTGAAACTGAGTGTTTCCATTGTCGTGTAATGAGCTTTTCGACAGGTACGGAGTACGATACTTAAACTTTCACATAGTATATATGCTCGGAAAATTATAGTCAGGCCAATTTCTACATAATTCACTCCTTGATCCAAAATCTCTCCACTCAACTGTTAGCATGAACCGCAAGCTCCGGCCAACATTTCAATTTCAACCAGAGTTACACACCTGTACAGGGTAAGACGTTAAGTAACGCACAGCCTCAACGTTACCTGAGCTTGAGATCAACTTGTTGAGGTTATGAAGAGGGTGTCTTGTGTGTTGCTCCGTAAATAATTTGTGTTGATATCCGTGGGCATGTGAGGGCGTCTGGCCAGAGATAAAGTCTGTACAAAGCACGTTTTTGTATTTCGGGCTATATCCAGTAAGGGGTTCTCACGGTCAATCAGTAAAAGAAACGTCATTTTGAATTATCGCGTTCACATCCCTCCGTCATTAAATATATTGAAAAGCCCTTAAGTTCCTATGTCAATGTCACATCACCCAAGCATAATCATTCTATATCCCATCTATTGAATCCAGTATGGTATCCCCGACACACGCTCCCAAAACAATTCACCAAGGAATACAAATACAGAGAAATTGTGCTATCTAGTGTATAATCATCAACTGTCTGTCAAGCTCTTGATCCTTTTCCATGGTTGCTTTGCAGATTGCACTCCTTCCAAGGCGGACTAGCTCAACAACAAAGTCATTGATAAGCTTCATATGAGAGACTTCGGAAGTAGTCAGTCGGCGCACTGGGAGATTGTTAATTAGATCAGCGGCTGCTTTGAGAAGCTCAAGGTCTTGCTCAGCCCGTTCATGGAGCGGATACAGCAAAATGTTGAAGAAGAGAGTGATCATGGCTGCTGTGGGATAGAAGACAATAACCCTACACACGAGTTAGTCACGGAGCTGGATTCGGTTTGCGTGAACTTTTCTTACCAGAATGCTTCACCAGCGACTCCACACATCGCTGCCCGCAAGTATACAAGTGTCGACCGGCTAGCTTCCAGCGCAAGAGCATTGCTCGATTCGACTCCAGGAACCCATTCGGGCTGGTCGTTAGGGTTTCCGGGATCAGGCTCCATGCACCTGCCACTTGCTCGATGGATTGCAATCATAAGATGATGATAGTCCAAATGCAGAGTGATGTGTCTCATACTGCGAGGGAGATGCATCCCTTGAAGGGCGACTTGAGACTCATTGGTGATTGACAGCGCTGGACGGAATGAAGGGGGTAGAGATTGTCTCCATGCTTCGAGCTCTTCGTCAAGCTCTCTGATGTCACAAAGTAGTTGTGCATGAGACTTCTTAGCAGCCTGAGCCGAATACAGAAGACGACTAGTTTTGTCTTTGAGTTGGCTCAGGCGAGGGTCGCCCGGAAGGTGAGGCATGAGACTCTCTTCGTCGAAGGAAACTTGGGGGAGGCTTTCATTGAGTTTGGGTAGGTATTCATAGCAGTCGTAATAGGTCTCCGGAAGGGTGAGATCACAATACTCGTCGGACATGAGTGGCGGTTGACCTGTCCGTAGAGCGATATCTTTATCGAAGATATAGCATAGCCAGAATAGCATGCGAAGTTGACGCCGTTCCCTCTCTGAGCGTGTGACTTGCGAGCCTCGCGACTTGCACGATATGTTCGTATGGCCGCCAAGGGTGAATACCATGCGGCACGCAATGGCATGGAACATGGCGCCGGATCGAAGGCGTCCAGAAAATATCTCATGCATGTTCTAGACGTTTGTCAGTTCTATTGGGGACCAATCCTCAGATCAAGTCCTTACCAGCATGAAGACTATTTGGAGGTTGTTGATACTAGCTATTTCCAGGACATCTGTGAGTAGATAACGTGCTTTTGTGGCACACAAGTCTGTGTCGATGCTTGGCGAAGCTGCAAATGTATCATGGAAGAGTACTATCGTTGAGAGAAAGGCTAAGACGCCAACCTTGGCACTAAGATGCTCCAAAGAAGGACCATCGCCCGTGTATGGCTGATACGCTAGCTCAATGGTATCCTTAAACAGAACTCGTTCCACGATGGGAAATACCAAACTGAAAGAGGAATGGATAAAGGCGTCGAAAGCCTTCTCAGTAATACTTCTATCAGGAAGTTCGTATAGGTCGCGTTGGTCATGGTAAACGTGAGGTGCAGGCGATTGGGAAGGGTTGGAGTGATCTGTAGCGCCAGGATTGAGAATAACTTCGTGGCCAGTCTTTGAAATTATCCACTGTCTTCCCTCTTCTGAAAGCAAAGGTAGTCCATTGTGCTGACTGATGTGGCCAAAGTGACAGCCACCGTAATGGAGTTGCCCATAGGAAACAGAGCTGGTGAAACCGCCAGCAGGAGATGGGGCTTGAGATATAAACGGAGATCCCTGGGATACACTTGCAGATCTCGAATCCGTGGCTCTCAAAAAGGAAGAAGATGGCCGGTTGAATGAGAACTTTTGAGGGGTATCGTTGGTTGAGTCTCCAGTACCAGGGTCTGAACTCTTGTGGGGGTCAGTGGCTAGCGAACTTGGAGTCAATGGTTTTGCTGCAGTGTTTTCTGAGTTCTTCTGATTGGAAAGTGTGTGAGAAAGAGCATCTTCAATGCGCTTGAGGCGCTCTGCCAGACTTTGCTCCGAGGTTTGACGAGATCTAATAGACGAGTTAAAATGAACTACTCCACGGGGCTGAACGCCACGGTCTGAACCTACCTAGCCTTGGCTGTCTTTTTCCGCCCTCTCACTCGGTTAAATGTACAATCCAAGCCATGGTGCTCACACCAGTTGCAGGGTGTATCTGGGCTTGTTGAATCGCATTGGATCTAGAAGATTGAGGGCAGCTTGTTAGCCAACTGGGTGAGAATGCGTTACACCTTCACTAATACAAGCATGCAGGATGGGATGGGATGGATATCATCAATCTCGCCAAGAGATGGATGGAACTGATCGATAAAGGGGAAGCGGAGGTCCCGGGAATGAACGGAGATGGGCCTTGTATACGTACCTTTCTCTTATGACAGGCATCACAGGCCCGTTTCTGCATCATGATTACTTATTCCACTCTGACATGCAAGTGAGACTACTCCGTAGATTGGAGGAAGAAGGGAGGCGGGTTAATTCGCCGAAATCGAGTCTGCCAACTTGGACGTTGGGCTCAGTTCCACAACTGGACCAAACCAAACCAAGCGGCCGGAAGTTTTGAAGAAAACAACAGTAAACGACAATATGGTGTAAGCATCCGGCTGAAAAGCCAAGATATGAGGCAAAACGAGGCTAATGTGTCAAAATCGCGGTCTTTTCGCGAGGAAGTCCATGACCGAAAGATTCGTCAACGCGGAACATGAGGCTCTCCGAGGATGGTTCGGAGGATGGCGTTGAAGAAGAATGCGACACGACCGCTGAATAAGCGGAGGAAGCTTAAAGCAGAAACGACGACGAGTTCAGCGCTAAACGACATCAGACAAAGTGTCAAACCTTGAACCGGGATCCCACGTGAAGATCACGGCCTAAACTTGGACTAGACATGGTTTGATCTGCCGAAGAGGTTGACTAAGCGGAAGATCCAAGAGTTCCTCTTCTTCCGGCCCATTTTTACCAACGGCAGATACTTTTTCGATTTATAGACAGATCGGTCCTCAATTACCCCTTGAAAATGATTGCAGCTGATCCTGTAGGGGTCAAAGTCGGAAAGACGGTTATAAAAAGACCGACTCGGATGCGGCTCGTTATCTTTTGCGTCATCGTTTTTACTTTTTACGCAGTCGGAGCTCGTCGCAGTTTTTTACAGTCCGTCTCACATCTTAACGAATGCGAACCTGGCTGTGCAGGTCCGTTCCCTCGTAGTCGGTCTTTTCGCACTCATTTATTTGTCCGCCATAGCAACAACTAACTTTGTATTCCTAAGTTGGTATCCGTATTTGTAATTGCAACCATTGTTGTCATTTTTGTTGTGACGTTTGCTAAAAAAGCACGTTTCACTAGCATGTGAATCCAGTGTTGAATGCGGCTTGAAGTGCCCCTGTAAGATAGGCCATTTCCCTTCTGCGGAACTGGGGCTAGCGGTTGAGTCACCACTATCTTACAATGCATCATGCACGCTGCAGCGCAGTCACCAACGGCCCAACACCACAAAGGCCGAATTGACTAAGCGGTAAATTTGACCTGGCGTAGAACATTCTTATCAGGGTCCATAGTCAACAACTTCCGTCAGATCCAAGTGGATCGAAGAACCCGCTCGTACTAAAATGCTTGTCAAGAAAGGAACCAGATCCAATTATTTCATTGGTCAAGCTGCCTGTTCTACGCTGCTGTCGGACGCCGAAAAAGCCCGTCAGTCTGTAAAGCCGACGCCTGTCAAAACGTGTTGTTGTTTATAAGAAGCATGCAACCACTTTCCCTGCAAAAACATGCAGTAACAGACACCATTTTATTATAATTATTATTCTTTAGAGTTTTGTTCGATATCAAAGACAAAATCTCGGTGCGCAATTCGGCGGTAAAGGCTATCCTCTTTTAGCCAGGGCGAACATACAGTCCACCACCAACACAACACTATCAAAATGGACTCCGACAGTATCGACTCGCGAACGGTCTATGAACCGACACCAATGAAGGAAATCTCCCACGATGACACCGAATGGTCTATGAAGTCTGAAGTGGTGGAGTACAAAGAGAGAGACAAGACATCTGGCTTCCCTGACAGAGAGCTTGGTGTCACCTGGACCAACCTCACCGTCGATGTCATTGCTGCTGATGCCGCTATCCACGAGAACGTCTTGTCACAGTACAACATTCCCAAGCTCATCAAAGAGTCTCGCCAAAAGTCACCTCTCAAGACCATCCTCGACAACAGCCATGGCTGCGTCAAGCCTGGTGAGATGCTCCTTGTTCTCGGGCGTCCTGGTTCAGGCTGCACAACGCTTCTCAACATGATCGCCAACAAACGACGGGGATACGCCAACATCAAGGGTGATGTCCACTATGGATCCATGACTGCCGAGGAGGCCAAGACCTATCGAGGCCAGATCGTCATGAACACCGAGGAGGAGGTCTTCTACCCAGCTTTGACCGTTGGTCAGACCATGGACTTCGCATCTCGGCTCAAGGTGCCTTTCCAACTACCTAATGGTGTCAGCTCGCACGAGGAGCTGAGGGTCCAGTCAAGGGACTTCTTGCTCAAGTCTATGGGTATCGAGCATACTATCGATACCAAGGTTGGTGATGCATTCATTCGTGGTGTTTCTGGAGGAGAGAGAAAGCGAGTCTCTATCATCGAGACTCTGGCAACGCAGGGTTCTGTTTTCTGCTGGGACAACTCAACCCGTGGCCTCGATGCAAGCACGTAAGTACTGATACTCAAACTCTTTCGTAACTTATCTAACCTGATCCAGTGCTCTCGAGTACACCAAAGCCATCCGCGCCATGACCGACGTGATGGGTCTCGCCTCCATCGTCACCCTCTACCAAGCAGGCAACGGTATCTACGATCTCTTCGACAAGGTCCTCGTACTCGATGAAGGCAAGGAAGTCTACTACGGTCCTCTCAAGGAAGCCAAGCCCTTTATGGAGAGCATGGGCTTCATCTGCCAGCACGGCGCCAACGTTGCAGACTACCTCACCGGTGTTACTGTCCCAACCGAGCGACAGATCCACCCCGATCACCAGAACCGCTTCCCACGCACCGCAGACGCTCTCCGAGCAGAGTACGAGAAGTCGCCCATCTACGAGCGCATGAAGTCTGAGTACGACTACCCTACTTCGGCGATCGCCGACGAAAGGACCAAGCAATTCAAGCTCGGTGTCCGTCAGCTGAAGGATAAAAAGCTCCCCGACAGCAGCCCCATGACGGTCGGGTTCATCTCACAGGCCAAGGCTTGTGTGAAGCGTCAGTACCAGATTGTTCTCGGAGACAAGCCTACCTTCTTGATCAAGCAGCTTT
Source organism: Fusarium sp. NRRL 25303 (assembly GCA_013396255.1). NCBI lineage: Eukaryota > Fungi > Ascomycota > Sordariomycetes > Hypocreales > Nectriaceae > Fusarium > Fusarium sp. NRRL 25303. The sequence goes on from JAAOAY010000099.1 coordinate 69,289, forward strand.
CCATGATCGTCCAGGCTTTGATCGCTGGCTCTCTATTCTACAATGCCTCTGACGACTCAAGCGGTCTCTTCATCAAATCTGGCGCTGTCTTCATCGCTCTTCTCTGTAACTCCCTGGTCTCGATGTCTGAGGTCACTGACTCTTTTACTGGACGCCCTGTTCTTCTCAAGCACAAATCATTTGCCATGTACCACCCTGCTGCCTTCTGTATCGCTCAGATTGCTGCTGATATACCTGTAATTCTGTTGCAGGTCAGCACCTTTTCAGTGGTTGAGTATTTCATGGTTGGCCTTACCGCCTCGGCTGGACACTTCTTCACCTTCTGGGTTCTTCTCGTCTCAATCACAATCGTAAGTGTATTGCTCCTACTTACTAGCCTTTCAGTACTAACACATATCATTAGTGTATTACGGCCCTTTTCAGAGCTGTCGGCGCGGCCTTCAGCACATTTGATGCCGCTTCCAAGGTTTCGGGTTTTCTCATCAGCGCCACAATCATGTACTCTGGCTATCTCATCAGCAAGCCTCTGATGCACGATTGGTTTGTCTGGCTCTTTTGGATCAACCCGTTGGCTTACGGCTTCGACGCTCTTCTGTCAAATGAGTTTCATGACAAGATCATTCCTTGTGTTGGGCACAGTCTCGTACCCAGTGGTGCTGGCTTCACCAATGGCGACCACCAGGCTTGTTCTGGAGTAGGTGGAGCCAAGCCTGGAGTGAACTTCGTTACTGGCGACGACTACCTGGCATCTCTCTCATACAGCCATGACCATCTTTGGAGAAACTTCGGTATCATTTGGGCCTGGTGGGCTCTCTTCGTTGCCATCACCATCTACTTCACCACCAAGTGGCACGCTTCCTCCGAAGATGGACCCAGTCTGGTCATCCCTCGCGAGAACGCCCACATTACCGCTGCTCTTCGCCAGTCTGATGAGGAGGGACAGACAAAGGGTGAGAAGAAGATCGTGGGTAGCAGTGATGGTGGTGTTGTATCCGGCGATGACTCCGACACCAGTGGCGAAGCAATGGGTCTGGTCCGTAACACCTCTGTGTTCACCTGGAAGAACCTTAGCTATACTGTCAAGACTCCTCAAGGTGATCGCACTCTTCTCGATAATGTTCAAGGTTGGGTCAAGCCAGGCATGTTGGGTGCTCTTATGGGCTCTTCGGGTGCTGGAAAGACTACTCTGCTTGATGTTCTGGCTCAACGCAAGACTGAGGGTACCATTCGGGGCTCTATCATGGTTGATGGCCGGCCCCTTCCGGTTTCTTTCCAGCGCTCTGCAGGCTATTGTGAACAGCTTGACGTCCACGAACCCTACGCTACCGTCCGCGAGGCTCTAGAGTTCTCTGCCCTTCTCCGACAAAGCCGTGACACTCCTCGCGAGGAGAAGCTCAAGTATGTTGACACTATCATCGACCTTCTTGAACTTCATGACCTTGCCGATACCCTGATTGGCCAAGTCGGTGCCGGTCTGAGTGTCGAACAGCGCAAGCGTGTTACTATCGGTGTCGAACTGGTCTCAAAGCCTAGCATCCTGATCTTCCTTGACGAGCCTACTTCTGGTCTTGACGGACAATCTGCATACAACACCGTTCGTTTCTTGCGCAAGCTGGCTGCCCACGGTCAAGCCATCCTTGTCACCATTCACCAGCCCTCTGCCCAGCTCTTCTCTCAGTTTGATACCCTTCTTCTTCTCGCCAAGGGCGGTAAGACAGTGTACTTTGGCGACATTGGCGAGCATGGCAACACAGTTACTGGCTACTTTGGTCGCTACGGAGCTCCCTGCCCAGAGCATGTCAACCCTGCCGAGCACATGATTGACGTCGTCTCTGGACATCTCTCGCAAGGCAAGGATTGGAACCAGGTCTGGCTGTCTTCCCCTGAGCACGATGCTGTTGAGAAAGAGCTCGATAGCATCATCAGCGAGGCTGCTTCCAAGCCCCCGGCCACTACCGACGATGGATACGAATTTGCTACCTCTCTGTGGGAGCAGACCAAGCTCGTCACCCATCGCATGAACATCGCCTTGTATCGCAACACAGACTACATCAACAACAAGTTCGCTCTCCACTTGTCTTCTGCCCTCTTCAATGGCTTCTCCTTTTGGCAAATTGGATCGTCTGTCGCTGAACTTCAGTTGAAGTTGTTCACAGTCTTCAACTTTATCTTCGTCGCACCCGGTGTCATGGCTCAGCTTCAGCCGTTGTTCATCCATCGCCGAGACATCTTCGAGACCCGTGAGAAGAAGTCAAAGATGTACTCTTGGGTCGCTTTTGTGACTGGCCTGATTGTCTCGGAAGTCCCTTACCTGATCATTTGTGCTGTCATCTACTACGTCGCTTGGTATTACACTGTCGGTTTCCCAGGCGACTCTACCCGTGCTGGCGGTACCTTCTTCGTCATGCTTATGTATGAGTTCATCTACACTGGCATTGGTCAGTTCATTGCTGCCTACGCGCCAAACGAGGTGTTCGCATCACTGGTCAACCCGCTTCTCCTCACTGTCCTGGTGTCTTTCTGCGGTGTCCTGGTACCATACTCCAGCATTCAGGACTTCTGGAAATATTGGCTCTACTACATCAACCCTTTCAACTACCTCATGGGTAGCATGCTGGTGTTTGACATGTGGGGGGCCGATGTCAAGTGCAAGGAAAGCGAGTTTGCTCGGTTCAGCCCTCCCAACGGTACTACATGTGGCGAATACCTCAAGGAGTGGCTTACACACGTGCCCAGCAAGCTGATCAACCCTGATGCTACCGACGAGTGTAAGGTGTGTACTTACAGCAAGGCTGATGACTACCTCAAGACTCTCAACCTCAAGTCGTACTCATACGCTTGGAGGGATGCGGGCATCACAGCTGCGTTTGTCTTCAGTTCGTATGCTCTCGTTTACATCCTCATGAAGCTTCGCACCAAGACTTCTAAGAAGGCGGAGTAGGAGTATTATCGCAACCTGATTCATTCAGGTCTTAAAATTAGTTCTTTTTTCATTCGGATATCATCATAGACTGTATAGCAACCTTAGAAGACTGCGCAATTAGACTATCAACATAGCACTCATCATAATAATAGACCGTTCTTATCATGAATTTTAGCAGAATTCAGTGATGTCCAGTTTCCTGAGATCTTGGTCGCGTCTCTTTGCACTGCGATGGTCCTACAGCCGTTTCTTTTCCTTCGTTGAAGCCATGGTGTAACCTTTGAAGGCACCACATGATTAAGCTGTATGTGTGAATACATTTTCGAGTTCATATAGAGATTCTTTGCGCGGGCGGGGATTCCATAGTGGCATACAAGGAGCCGTCAAATAGTAATGTTAGTGGTGTTGAGACTAGTCTGGCCAACGGGGCCAGTGGTTGGTCAAGGCGAGCTGGCTACCCTGAAGCCACAACGCGTATTGTTGGGCAAAACAGAACGCGACATTAGGACGCGTATTTGTTCTCTGGGTTGTTTTCATGCAGCGTATATAGTAATTATATAGCGATTTTAATTTATTCTTTATGTAATTGCCAAACATCTCATGGCCTGTGATGTCCAAAGTTCTTTAAAGAACTAAAAGGTATGAGGTAAAGTTGTACCGTCACCAAGGGCCATTGAGTCAGGTTTTACTCCAAGGACCTTGACCACAGGTATTAAGTCGGGCAACGGAAGGAAAACATAGTATATCATTTTCTTTGTATTCTCAACGATAAAATATATACTTTTATCTTCTCACTGTTTGGCCACTGCGTCTGCCATGTTCCCACTTTGAGTGTTTCGACTCAACGCCAATCAATTCTGTGATGAGAAGAGACCCACTACAATGACCAAAGGGGATGCAGCGGGCATCGGGCCAAGTCCCGGGCTAGTTCCTTCGGAGCTTCGGGCATCTCATATTCAGGCTGAGGTCTAAGACAAGAGACAACTGCAGATCAATTGTGACCAGCATTTAAAGGAACCAACACTAAACATTTCAATCAAACTCACACACTCTACCCGTAATCACTCTTCAGTACCACAAATCATGACTATTTCCAACGGCATCAACGGCCACACTAATGGCCACACTAATGGCCACACAAATGGCCACGCAAATGGCAGTGAGACTACTTCAAAGAATGGTGTCTTATTTGCCAAGCCTCACAAAGCGTCGATATCGTCCATCGTTTCGGAGCTTTTTGAAGACAATATCACAGCAAAGATCCTCCACGCTGCAGAGTCAGGCCTTGTAAACAACGTAAGCGCCCCTCAGTTCGATGTGAATACCTCACTGACACTGATAGAACCCTCCATTGGCATACCCCGAATATGTCCCCCAAACTGGGTCAGATGCTGGAAAATACATCCTTCGGGAGAAGCTCTTCTGGACGTGTGGCTTCTTCCCAGGTTCCATATACTCGTTGATCGAGCGTCTCATCAAACATCCCCAAGCTTCAGCTGGAGATGCCAACAAGAAACAACTCCTCAAGCAACTGCTCGATGTTGGACGAGCGTGGTCTGACCCGCTCCATGAGTATGCCCAGAGAACAGATACCCACGATATGTCATTCATGATCCAGCCGTCTATGAGAGTTCGTTGGGAGACTCTACATGAGTCGACAGCCCTTGAGTCTATCGTCACTGCCGCGCGCTCGCTCTACTCAAGATACAACGCCAATGTCGGCGCTATCAGATCATGGGATGTCCTGTCGCAAAATGGTGTCGATATTTCCAGCATGACAGAGGACTTTCTGGTGATTATCGACTCGATGTGCAATCTCGACCTGCTGTATTACGCAGCTGCACAGACTGGCCAGACAGAAATGGCTGAAGCAGCAACAGCTCACGCCAAGGCTTTGATCAAGGCCTTGCTACGAAAGGAGACAGACGAATCTGTTGGCAGAACCATGTACAGCACCTTTCATGTTGTCAACTTCGATCCCAAAGACGGATCCGTCAAGGAGAAGAGAACTGGCCAAGGCTACGCAGCCAACTCGACTTGGGCTCGCGGACAGGCTTGGGGTATCCTAGGATACTCACAGACGTACAACTGGACCAAAGATCCCGAGTTTCTGGATACAGCTATTGGTCTAGCTGAATATTTCATCTTCAGACTACTCAAGTCCCCAGACTGTGTCGAAGTCCCTGTCCCTGGAGAGAGCCGCACTAAGGGTCGATACGTTCCTCTTTGGGACTTCGATGCCCCAATTGATACTTCCGCACCACTGAGAGACTCTTCAGCGGGAATTATTGCCGCAAATGGTATGCTTGTTCTCTCGCAAGCTCTAGCTGGAAGTGGATCACCCGACTTGAGTGAGAGATATCGATCAATGGCGATTCGAATCGTGAAGGATACGCTTGACTTCTCCCTTGCGCAGGAAAAGTCGAAAGTGACATTGGGATCAGATGGAAAGTTCGAGGTTCAGGACTTGGAGCCCGAAGCTCACTTTGAGGCTATTCTGAAGAACGCCACTGCGAATCACAATGCCAAAGACTACAAGAGATATTGGGATCACGGACTGGTTTATGCGGATTACTACTTGATTGAGTTTGGGAACAGGTTGTTGAAGATGGGATTGGTATAGACGTATCTCCTGGAATTTCATATGAAGAGTTAGTGAAGAGCTGCATCTACTCGGCATAATATAGTTTTGATATTCCTTCGTTATCCCAATGTCCAGTTATTCATGGAGAAAGGCCCCCCTTGATCGTCAATAGTCTGAGCTGTAAACATCATGTCATCGAAGCTGATGACTCGATCCAACTGCATGAAATCCTGATCCATAAGAACCGTCGAGATCGCTGATAGCTCATCTGGTGAACTGTGCTCTACTCCGGGATTGGTAGGAGATATCTGGGGAAGAAAGTTGAGATGACTACCTGGAGGACCAGGATTGAGAATAGATCTCTGTGACCCGCTATCAAATGAGTTCTGCAACGCGCTGGATGCTGCTCCAGCCCGAGCCTGGCTGCTGTGCTGATTGTCGCTTTGTCCTTCGCGGGGGTAACTGGGTGTCTGCGTAACAAAACCATCGGTCGAGTATCCAACGACATCTGGAGAATGATCTGGATCCTCGGCGCATTTCTTGTGAAGCGCGTGTAGTTGAGCGCTGTACTTCCCGGGCAAGGAGGATTTGGATTTGGATTGGGACAAAGGGCCTGCCCATCTCTTAGAGAAGTCATCGAGACTTTCGACTAGAACCCAGAACTCAGGGGCTAGATCAGTCTTGTAAAATCTCCAGTGCACTACGGAATCATCAGTCCAGGACCGTAAGTATTGGCGAAAAGGTCTTACCAAGCAATGCGCGAGCACTGACGAACACACAGAAAGCGAACTGGCTATTAACAGGGCTGTTTTCTGGTGTGTACTTGAGATACTTGCGTGTAATTGTTGCCGTCTCCGCCGCAGCAATTTGACATGTCTCTGCGCTATGGGCACTGGGCATTCGTACAATACTGGTCCATTGAGGTGATGGATACGCGATCTGCTGATGCAGTAAGATCATAGAGGTGTTGTGAGTGATATGGGCCAATGTCAGGTTTGGATCCATGTTGATAATGGTTGGCCTCCGCGAGATGTTGGAGTCTTTCCATTTCTGAGGGAGAAACATCTTCCAGCTGAAATAGCTTTTAGTAAGTGGTTTCAAGGCAAAAGAATGAGACATACTGGACAAGGCGTAGATCCAGCTCCTTAAATCTGGTAAGCCAATTCCCGACTTCTTGACGATCCCTGAAGTTAATTCTCTGTTGGAGAAAGTAAGTAGTAACTCGACTCAAAGACTCTGTCGCCTCGATGCAATAAGCGAATGCCCCAACTGTTGTCATGTCCACTGTGTCATTGCCCTTGGGTGCTGTCGTATTTGTCGATGGTGTCTCAGGGGGTGCCTCCGCGACTTGGTCAGGACTTGGGTAGTGTGCTGGAAGGAAGACAATCGAATTCCCCATCTTTGCGGCTGAGCGATCCCAGATACCAAAGTAGGGAGTCAGTACTGTTTCTTCTTTGTGCCATAGGCCTCCATCTGCTGGTAATCGTCTGCGAACATCATCGGATGTCAAGCTGGTGTTCCATCTGAGCTTGTAAGTATGAAACAACTACTTCTTGGCTTGTGTCATCTTACCCAGTCATCACAGAGCAAAGCCTAAGCGGTCAGCTGGTGCGTGTAACTACCAGATGGTGTAAGCCTACCTGTCGAGGTTGAAGATGCTCCAGAATACCCTCCTCCGCTCCTCCTCTTGAGTCCAGTTCTGCGATGGTGATAAAGAGGTCAAGGGTTTCAGCAAGGGTCCCTGTTGTCGGTCGTCTGTTTCAACACTGAGCTGAAGATACTCAACAGTCCTTGTAAGTGAGCCTATGATAGGCCAGGCTCTGGACATGTCTCCATTACCCATCTGGAAAAGCCCCTGGTTAGACGTGCTTCCTAATAAATACAGCGTACTTACATCTGTAAAGGCTATGATGCTCAGTGCTTGTAGGTTCTCGACCGACATGCCATCCATAGCTGACAAAAGCACTATGCTTCGGGATCTAGAGGTCCATGTCTCTAGCTCTTTTTCAGATATCTTCCCATTCTCTGTATCGACAAAGCGAATGGCAGCGACTACTATTGCATGCAGTAGCACAGTGAGGCAGGGCAGTTGCTCATGGCTGTAGAAGCGGCCCCTGAACCGTGTTTCGTGTAGAATGGGTATCCATGGCTGAACCAGGATGAAGTACGCGTTGATGACTTCTTCGAGGAGTTCAGCAGGGGGTAATTGGCTTGAAGTGCTTCCCAACTCATTGAGCTGGCTGACTAGTTCTATGTTCGGGTTGCCGCAGCTGTCCACTCTTCGTCTCTTTCGCGGTTGATGTTGGACATCGTTTGGGGATGAGAGAGCTACAGATCCCGGTGTCGCGTGTTGTGCTTGGGCTATTGGCGATTGAGCGGGCGGCAATGATAACGAGCCCGCCGAGTTGTGAACCAAGCCTCGAAGTTCCTGAATGAGACTGGAGAAGGCTCCAATGATTTGCGAAGACTCGGATGAAGGAGCTGGATTGGGAGGTTGCGCGTTGTCAAATACCGTGCTCTCCAGAGCCTCTGATCTTGGTCAGTTGAGAGTGCAATTGCCACCGTTCTACATACCAACTCGACGGTTCAAGCCTTCTATGACACCAGTCTTGATCCCCGGTTTGTTCTTTTTCGTGTCGTATACACAAGGCGAGTCTACGCAAGTCAGTCACTGAGTCTCATCCTTAGACACCTGGACATACCCAATCTTTGGCAATGATTACACATTGGCTTGTCTCTGGAACAGCGGAGCTTTCGCCGCCGACATCCTTGACACGAGGGGACTTCGGGCCCGGGGTCTCCAGCAGCAGACCCATTGCCAGCTCCACCTAACTGTACACTCTGATGGTCCATTTTGCTTGTGATTGTGTGATTATAGAGTTCGCCCGCTGCCCGAGGGATCGCATAGTTTATGTAATAACGAGAGAGTTCGGGGAAGAGGAGGCGTTCGTGTGTCGATCCTTGACCAAAAACAAGCTCTGGATCCATTACCCCATGGGGATGGTGTTGCAAGCGAGCCAATGATTGGACATGACCATCAGCTGATGGTAGCTTCGGATGTGAATGAGCCGACGCCCGAGACTGGAGCTGATCAATTGTCGAGAGCTCGGTTCTATCGTGTCGTGAGTCAAAAATGCTGTTGATGGTGATTAAGTTGAAGATTCCGTAAATTTGCTTCTCCTCGTTGAGTTGTGCTGCTTAATCTCTCACTTTGTGTAACCGGAATTTCTTGTTCTCCAACCTCGCCCGAGTTACACAAAAATGCCGCCACTACCAGGGTTCTCCGACAACCCCTTCGAAAGCCGAGATGACTTTATTGAAGCCATAATTGCGTTGATCAATCCTCTGAAACAATATTTCTCACCTGGGAAATCTCGCGTTCGTATTCCAATTGCGACAGGTGCACATTTCGATGAGTCGGCGGCACAATTAGAAGGCTTTGCAAGGCCGCTATGGGCGATAGCGCCATTGCTTTTTGGATATGACTCTATCACCGACAAAGACCTGGCAGCTCGTGTAGATGAACTAGTTCAGCCATGGGTCGACGGCTTCATCGCGGGAACCGACCCTCGTCATCCAGAGTATTGGGGGGCCATGAACAATATGGATCAAAGAATGGTGGAGGCAGAGATGCTAGCATTTGCTCTCATAGCAGCACCGAAGCGTTTCTATGAGCCATTGAACCAAGATCAAAAAAAGAATTTGAAGAACTGGTTGAACTCTATCCGCGGCAAGAAAATGCCTCCGACAAATTGGCGCTGGTTTCGAGTCTTTTGCAACCTTGCTTTAGTAAAGACTTGTGGCGTCCCTTTCTCCGAAGTCAAGGAGGAGATGGATGCAGATCTTGAGCTACTGGATAGCTTCTACATCGGAGATGGATGGTCAGCAGATGGTCCCTGGCAGACACTCGAGCAAGCAAGACAGGAACAGGAGCTAGCTGAGAAGACCGGACGTCGAGATGCCGTGGGAACAGGACGACAAGCAGACTACTACTCTGGTAGTTTCGCCATTCAGTTCTCGCAGGTCCTTTACTCAAAGTTCGCTGCTGAGCTAGACGAATCGCGCTGTGAAATGTATCGACAACGAGCCAGGGACTTTGGAGCCCATTTCTGGACATACTTCGACTCTCGGGGTACCTTATTCCACAGACAAAAACAATATACACGTTAAGCTAACAACGGACAGGATCTTCGATTCCCTTCGGTAGATCCCTCACATACCGCTTCGCCTGCGGAGGCTTCTTCAGCGCGCTGGCGTTTGCCAAGGTGCCTAATATGCCTAAGCCGCTTGATTCACCAGCGGCAATCAAGGGGTTCCTAGCCCGACATCTGAGGTGGTGGGCACAGCATTCGAGTGACATCTTCTCAACTGATGGAACTCTTACGATTGGATGGCTGTATCCGTGAGTCAACCGTAATACTAAGAAGAGGTGTCACTAACAACGGCAGAAACATGTACATGGCTGAAGACTACAACTCTCCCCAATCTGTATACTGGTGCCTCAAAACACTCATAGCTGTTGGATTGAGCGCCGACGACGAATTCTGGAACTCCGAGCCACTTCCGTATCCTCCCTTTGAACCCCCTACACAAGTTGTCCGAGCTCCTCAGCAAATCTTGTGCAACCACCCGCGAGGCAATCACCACTTCATGCTCACTCCCGGACAATTCGTTGCTTGGCCTATGAAAGCTAATCAAGCCAAGTACTGCAAGTTTGCCTACTCTTCAGCCTTCGGATTCTCCGTTCCAACAGGCCCCCTGATCCAACAGATTGCACCAGACAACCAACTGGCGCTGAGCCGAGATGGTGGCGAGACTTGGGCGGTCAAGTGGAAGTGCGATGAAGTCAAGTTTGGGACTCTGACGACAAAGACGGATAACCAGAGTGTGGCGAATGTTTCCATCGCGAGCGTGAGATGGTATCCTTGGGGTGATCGAGCCGTGGCTGTCGATACGATCTTGATCCCGCCGACCGAGCAATGGCCGGACTGGCATGTCAGAATGCACCGCATACGATGTCAGAAGACTATCGAGTCGCTTCACATAGTTGAAGGAGGTTTCGCTATAAATGGCCGTAAGCATGCTGATGGGATGAACTTGCCAACGCTTCCAGTACCCAACGGAGTCGTCCCCGGCAATTTCGAGGGAAACTTTTCCGATGAGAGATCCACAGTCATCTCGTCTAGATCTGGATCCAGTGGAATTCTGACTGAAGCCCTTTTCGATAGACAAAGGGTCGATGTGGAGAGCTTCGCACTGAAGCCGGACTCCAACACGAACATCGTTTGCCAGCGAACGCTGATCCCCGTTGTATCCGTAGGCATCACAGGAAAGCTAGAACCGAGTCAAGAAGTTTGGTTGAAGACTTCGATCTTCGCTGTTTCGTCCAACGTTAGCGAGGGAAGACAGAGCGATGTGGGGAGTCTCAAGGAGAGATGGTCTCGACCTCCGACGATTGGGGTAGAGAGCTTCGAACAGATCTTACACAATATGTAATACTCGATAACAAATATTATAACAGTTTTCAAGTCAGCAAGAAGCACACGTTCATTTCGATACCATTCTTGACAGTGGAATGATGACAGCAAACATGCAGGAAATTATCACATTGTGGCAATTTATGCTTCTCAGCTCTCTGATTTTCTATCTTTCCGCCATTGACGGATACATAATGTTATAGAGCACCCTCTACAAGCCATAATACCTAGCTGCAAACTCCAGATGCTCAGTAGTCGAGCTCGTGATCCACTGACTCGCTCAGGTTGGGCAAGTGGTGCTTGACGAGCCAGCACTTCTCGATGTCGATGTTTTCGTGGCTAGGGATGCTCATGTACATCTTGAAACCATTCTCATGGAACTCTATGACCTTCTTGCGACTGGCGTGGATGGCAAGCTTCTAGTTGTAGGCCATGACTCGCTGGTTTTGCTTTCGGTCGAAATTCTCGATGGTGGCATTAAAAGCCTCTTTGTAGTTGTTCTCGTACTTGCCGTAGAGTTGAACGTCCTCCCGCTTCAAAGAATTTCCATTACAATCCACCCAAGAGACTTGCCACTCCAGGGTTTCCTGGTTGACCTTGAAAGTCAAGTAGGCTTGGTCCCACATGCAGCGTCCGGAAGCATCAAGGGATCCATCCTTGTTGACGATGGGGTCGAGATCGCGGATGAGCAGGCCGATATCTTTGGCATAGTCGTCGAAAGCTCGCTCAGGAAGGACAGGTTGGGGTCCAATTTCCTTTCCAGTCTCCCACTTGAAGAACACAGCGGTCAAGAAGTAGTGAAGATCACCATATTGGGTGAGGTGACCCCTCGTCATGGTATCAGGGTGGCTAAGCTCGAAAGACAGAAGGTACTTGTACAGGCAGTGGACTTCAGACCAACCGAGATCAGTTGGCTGGGAGATGGCCGCGAACTCATCACGGGCATCGGCATATGCACCAGAGACACGGATGTGGTGGATTAGCATGGTATTCTGGGCAGGAGGAAGCTCCTTCGGATAGGCGCGTTGAGCAACCTTGAGGACTGTGCAATACTCAGCTTTGTCACATATGCGTGCACTGTCGATTATTGACTGCTAACTTACCCTCTTGCTGGTACTCGCCCTTGGAGACAGGATGATGGGTCTCTTTCTTTTCCTCGAGGGTAGTGGAGGAAGGGTGAGTACTGCTGCTTGAGCCGCGGCTGGGAGCAAAGTCCTTCATGGTGTTGTCGTTGTCCATAGCGATGGTGATGGGGACGCGTGGATGGTGAAGAAAGAAGATGAGGAGGGCCAGAAACGCAGTTGAAATAGGTGGGACAACGAACCCCGTGACTTTCTGATTCACGGTGGGCTCCATTACAAGGAACTTTCTTGCATATAGGGCAACATTCAGGGCAGTATCATTTCTGCCGGTCGTAGATTCAGAGGCCTACACCAACCACATCTGGATGGTTGATGGCGTCCCAGGCCTCTTACTGGTAACATCAGGCTTTTCGTCACCCCTCACTTGTGAACTCGGTGGATTTCAGGAGTACCTGGTTGCTGGCTATAGGTAAGCCTTGGGCTCTCAGCTAAGTACTAGAGCAAGTAAGATGACTCGTATTCTGGCAAATACTATTGACAGTGCGGCTGAATTACATAGGCCATTATGCTATGGTTGATTTCAATATGCTAAGAGATTTCCTATAAAACCTTGTCAGGCCTCGTCATCAGATTATGCGTAGAATATCCTGTTTCTTCTCTCCATTGCTCGGTCTGCAGCGTTGCCTTTGTCACTGTGAGTGAGATAATCCACTTTATTCCAAACGTCTCTCAGTCTTTGATCATACGCATCTTCACGAAGCTCTGAGCGATCCCATATATCCCTCTATATCCCTGTTTCCTCAGGAGACTCTTCCGGGTCAATGCGGTAATCGTTTTTCTCATCAGGCAGAATTGGTAGAGGAATCTGGCCTGGCTCTTCGGCAGTAAGAAACTTGAGTAGCTGCAGCTTCTGCTCAGAGGTCAAGCGACAGATTCTATAAGTTACGTCGTCTCTGTCAGGGTGAATGTATACAGCATCTTGGTCCACGCTAGAGCCTGGTACTGGCTGGCGCCGGTCGAATAAAACGACACCACCGAGAATTCGGGATTCAGCCCAGTACCCAACCAGGTCTGCTACCCCTTTGGGATACCTATCGTGACTTAAATACCAAGGGTGGAAGAACATCGTAGGTTCAGGACCATTTGGGCATTGCGCCCACCAGATCTTGTCAGACTTTGGTGGTGCCCATTCAATGACACCATCGTTCTTGTGCAGTCCTTCTTCAAGCCCATAGAGAATTGCGGCAATTTGATTAACTGCTATCGCAATTATCTCGATGAGACGTGTATTGAAGGATCGTGACCCTGGAGAAGCAGCCTGGAATGTAGCGAGAAGCTAACACACGGCATTAATTATTGAAATAGATAAAGATCATACGGGAATCTATGCTCACTCTTGAGTCAAATTGAAGTATATCAGGGTCAAAAGTTTTGTGAAACTCCAGTGTCCTATTCAAAGTCCCATCGCAAAGCTTGTCGTGGCAATGATTGATAGGATGGTCACTGTGAGGCATTCCCCCTCTTGATTCAAACGCAACTTCGCCCAGAGGCAAGCCATCAATGATTTGAGCATATGTGATTTCTGCAATGTCCGTATCAAGAACCCGGGCAATCGCACTCTTTACGGTATCTTGATGGGGCTGATCTAAGGTATGTATCGCAATTTGTCGGCGACCCGCGCCAGTCTGGCTGTCGCTCGAGCCCGAGCCGGGTGATGATCTGTTCGTTGGTTGGAACGGCATCGTAACTGATGAAACAATATTTCTGCAATTTGATCTCGAGAAAATAAGGAGTCTGGTGTCGCGAAAGGAATCCATTCGTAGGTGGACTTGGATGGTGCCAACCCCTTGTACAAGATCTGGATTTGGCGTGACTTAAGCGCCCGGCTTTGAGTTTACCCGTCGACTAGGCGCCTTGACAGGCCACCAAGATCCGGGACATGTCCGTTTACTTAAACTTCTATTTGAGCAAGCGTGCAAGATGTTCAGTTGGGAAAGGGCCGTAAGATCTCTGGATTGTGTTACGGACGTATGGATAGCGTTGCTATAAATGGATGCCGCTTTGGTGTCAGAATTTTCTTCATCTTCATGCTAGTCTTGGGCCTTTTGGCTAATTTTGATCTTGTGTATCGTTGGCTACGTGAAATAAGAAGACTGTACCCAATTGATTTTCATTTGACATGTAGGCCTTTATTTTAATAGTGAAGTGCTGAGTTAACTCTAGTAGACGCCATTTGTAAAATCAACGACAATGGCTCTCTCGACAAGACCACCGACCTGAGCTATGAAGGTTTGGTGGGCTGGGTCAGTCTTGACGTAGTAGTCACGATCTTCTGCCGACTCAAAGGTTGCAACGAATCCATGAGTTATCCCGTTCTACGATCTGTTAGCACCAGATCCAGGCAAAGATGGTCTGGTAGAGTTACCTGCATCCCCTCTGGCGAGTTATCCTTGCCTCCTTGTAGTGATATAATGTAGGGCTTGTTGCTTGTAGGATGGATACATAGATCCTTCAGTTGAAGGAAATCATCGCATGTCTAAAGGGAGTCGGTTCGTCAGTCAATTAGCCAAACAGCCTTTGCTTGTTTCATGTACTTTTGTTACATCCTTTTGGTCGACACTGTCTTTGAATTGAAAGAGTACAGTGTGAGTGATCGACATGTTTGCGGTGCCAGCTTTGATATGCTCAAGTAATGTTTGGTATGGTGCGGAGTATTCTGAGAATTATAGGTCAAGACGTCACAGATAGGACAACAGTGGGAACCTTGGACGCCATGTTTCCGAAGCTCATTGGTCAAACACATACTTTACACTTCACATCACGTGGGGTATTTATGTCAGACCATCTTTGGTACCATGTGTCTCTTCCTTTTTTACTATGTTGAAAAACAGCTCAGTTTTGATAAAAGAATTAACGAACCCATTGGTCGCAATTTCTCAGCCTGGCCTTCGCTATCAAAGTGTAGGTGACTCCATTTCTATGTACGGACAGTGACAAGGCGACATATGGTCTCAGACCCCGCTCTCATTGGGTCTTGGCTAATCGGCCAAAGACATCACCAATTGAGCCAGGTCCTGACGGAGACTCTCATGATTCGAGAGCTGAGGATCGTCGGATGTCCCATCAGCCTCTGGCGTCACGGGTGCCCCATACATCAGCTTGAGACAGAGGACGTCTGCAGGTCTCATGCGCTTGGAAAATTTGGGTATGTCGTCTGCAACCAGCTCCACGAGTGCATAAAGTTCGAACTCGACCGCAAAGTCGTAAATAGCGACGGCGCGGGTCAAGAAGTTGGTTGACTTGCAAATGCAACGACACTGGCCAATATGCAGGTTGTAGAACCTGCCATCACGCAGGAATCCGGTGACGATGTCGATGATGCATGAGCAACGTCCGGATTTAAGGCGCCGGGTCCTTGAACGGCTGGTTCTGGTGAAGTGCTCCTCAAAGGTCGGGTGCTTCAGGATATGTGAAGCGGGTATCGTGATCGCCTCTTTCTTGTCGTTGAAAATCTTGTAACGTCTAGAGCTTGGAAGCAGTCAGCAACCAATCATAAAATGGTTCAGTCACCAGGTATGTACTTACGGGACGTTGTTCAGGTCCGCCATGCTGCGGGTATAGTCTCCCGGGCCCGGAGCGATGTGCGAATAAGCTATGGGACTTGCGTGCTCAACCCCCTGTCGAGATGAACTAGGCTTGGTAATGGTTCCGCTTTGCTTAGCGGTTGTACAATAACTTGTATAAGGACGAGGACGATAAAGAGCAGGTTTAATGTTGCTTCAAAGGTGTAAAGAACTTCAATTTCGCTGCGTGACGCGTTTCGTTATTATCAGAGAATCGAGCTCGAGGAGGAAGATGGAAAACAGAAAAAGTGGGTTCACTCTAAGATTCTAACAACTTCAACTCGGACTCACAGCAGTTCATGATACGCCATTCCATTAGTGGGGCCTGTCCAGAAGAGGGAAACGAATCCTCCCTTTCTGCGTCTGAGAATTACTGATATCGAAGCCCAAGCTCTCGGTTAGCCTTGTCCTCAACTTTGCCCGTCTCTTTGCCGACCCCCACGAATACAACGCAGAAGAGGTGGTGTTGCCATCTTGGACGCCGCTTTTCGACCAGTATCAGGAATTATGCAACTAGCTATCGGATATAGAGAACGGAAAACAGGCCTAGACCATCTACTCCGGAACCATTTATTACTGGCGTCGTATAGTCAAGATGAATGAGACTCTGCAAGTATCTTACTAATTCTATCTCGAAAGTTTCGTATCTTTCTCATGCTCCTGTCAGTTGCTTCTGGGCTAACAGTTTAAATAGTGGTTTTGTCGTTAAGACTATAAATCTCTCGGCCCCTGGATATCCCAGTCACTTGGCCAATTGACACTCAAACACAACCAACGACCAAATTCGCAAATACTTTCAATATATCAGGTGAGAGCATTATGGACATATCCCACTTCGGGTCCGAATTTTCCTTGCGCCATGGCCAGAGATAAGGGATCCCGACCTTTATTACTGTCTAAAGCCAAAGGTGTCATCAACCCCAGAATCACGCAACACCCACCATACAGCACGTCCCGACGTCGGCCAACCATCCCTACCAGAAAGCACGACTCGGATAATCGCTACAACTGTCTATCGATTAAATCGATCCATAGTTTTATTCACTTCGGCCAAGTTGGGTAGCAGCGATAACGCCCGTGGACCCATCTCAATTGACGCGATCGCTAGCAACAATGACTGAATACCCACCATGCAAGACGCGACATATAAAAAAGAAGTACAGATCTCGCCAAGTATGAGGCTTCTTCCTAGTAGCTTTCTTGTGTCTGTCTTGATCTCAAGCCACGCTGCGCCAAGCAACAACGGGTGCCTGCCAAGCCAACGCCATCAGAAATGGCCGAAGTCAAACAGACGACTGCCGTTGCGGTCGATGATCGTCGCTACGATCGCGATACCGATAACTCAGCGACTGAGGACGAAGAGAGCGAAAAGAGCGGCAAGTCCTGGAAGAGCTATGTCTGGGATACTTGGGAGTTGCCCAAGGAGCAGCGATGGCTTCTTTTCAAGGTTGACGCTTTTGTCTTGACATTTGCTTCCATTGGGTACTTCCTCAAGAACATTGATCAAACAAACGTCAATAATGCGTTTCTGAGTGGAATGAAGGAAGAGCTAAACATGTATGGCAATGAACTTGTTACCAGTAAGTCACCCATTCCTGAGTTGCTCCGAGTCCGACTCACACTCGACAGGCACATCCATTTGGACTGTGGGCTATGTTGTCGGTCAGATCCCTTCGAACTTGCTTCTTACTCGAGTATCGCCGCGTTGGGTTATCCCATCCCTTGAAGTTGGTTGGGGCATTGCAACTATCTGTACTTCAGCTGTGCACTCATACAAGGCTTTGTACGCTCTGAGATTCCTCGTTGGTCTCTTCGAGTAAGCGATAGCACTCATCTTACAGCCTTCGGGACTCAATTGACTAACATGGTTCTAGATCCGGCTTCTACCCCGGTATTCATTATATGCTCGGCTCCTGGTACACCCCTCGCGAAATCGGAAAGCGTGCTATGATCTTCTGGTTGGCCGGCAGCATCGGTAACATGTTCAGTGGCTTCCTTCAGGCAGCTGCCTACACAAACCTGAATGGTGTCCATGGCCATGCAGGCTGTAAGTTTCTCACTTCTCCTCCTTCGAAAAGTAGCGCTGAACAATCCATAGGGCGCTGGCTCTTTATCATCGACGGCATCATCACCCTTCCCCTCGCAGTTGCGGGCTACTTCTTCTTCCCCAACCTTCCTCAAGATGGAGTCAAGACTTGGTGGACTACAGAAAGGGAGCACGAGATCTCGATTGAACGAATGAAGGCCATCGGTCGAGCTGGAAAGGAGAAGTGGACAAAAGCCAAGCTCAAGTCCATTCTCCTAAGTTGGCACACATACTTCCTTCGTAAGATACCAGCTACTACGAGCGCTGTTTCTTTAACTAAACTGTGAAATAGCTATGATCTACGTTCTCTGGAACAACGCGTACCCTCAGCCCGCCATGGGATACTGGCTCAAGAGCTTCAACGCCGATCCTCCTCCCGTACCGGGCACCTCGTATTCCGTCGCTCAGATTAACAATTTGCCTTTACCGTCGACCGCAATCTTTATTGTCATGGCTCTATTTTGGGGCTGGCTTTCTGATGGACCCCTGAAGGGTCTCCGATGGCCTTTCATCTATGCCGGCGCCATTATCGCTGTAAGTTCACTATGGTCTCGGTGTACGAGACATACAATGACTAACTCCTTGGCAGATGGCTTTCAATATCGCTCTTCTCAAGATGCCTCTTTACGGAAACAACAGAGACCGCACTCTTGTTTACTGGTTTGCCAATATCGGCGTAAGTCTCATCTGAACCAATAGAGATCGGCAGACGTGCTCACAAACCCCTTAGAACGGTGCCGGTCCCCTAATTCTCAGTTGGATCAACGAGATCTGCTCCGCCGATACCGAAAAGCGAGCCTTACTAGTAGCTGCGGCTAACGACTTCGCCTATGTGGTCCAAGCCGTGGCTCCCAACTTTGTTTGGAAGACTACCGATTTCCCCAGGGCTGCAAAGGGCTATACATGGTCTACCGTGCTCAACGCTTTACTGAGTAAGTCACACGAGATCCTGATCCATCAACTAGTTTACACAATACTAACTGACTCATCAGTCGTCTGGACTGCCGTTGTTCAGCTACTTCTGGCCTGGGATAGGAAGCGGCAAGCCAAGGCTCGGGAAGTCATATCAGAAGATTCCGAGGCCAATTCTCAAGAGGACTCACACGATGGTAGGGAGACTTCGGTTTACCCGGCGGAAAAGAAAACGGATCTTAGCTAGGGCTTCCACTCCAGAAGAATGGAAAAGGAGTAAGCTCGTAGCCCGTTGGTGTCAACTACAAACCTTTAGGCTAGCCAGAATACCAGACTTCCTGAGTCGTTACACTATTCGAAGACACTTCTACAACCTGCTCGAGGAGTTTAGATACGTACAAATTTAATGCCCGGGGGCCACGTCTTTATGCCATAGGCGCTTGCTTTTCATTTTGCTATTCGAAGTACAAAAGACATGGTTAAACCCCATCAACAACCAGCAAATATCTGTAGCACATGCAGCATCATCCTAACCCCTAGCCTCCCAATAAGGACTTCTTCCTCCAAACCTGCTTCGTTAGAAGAGAACCGTGACAACTCGTGGCACCAGCCTCTTTGAAAGACTCACGATTTATCCCCTTAGCGTTTTAAGGAGCAGAAATAACATCTTTTGATTTTTATCTTACTCCGAGGACTCGACCTCTGCTTTGACGGGGTCTCCATAGTCCAGAGGTCCGAACCTCTCTTGGTACCGTTGGAGCTTGTGCATCATCTTGTTTACTTCAGCCTGAGTGATATTGGCGGGTTTTGGTGAATGTTCGACTAGTGATAGTCTTTCGAAGCTTGCGATGTGGTCCGCCATGATGGCCTCCTCACCCATAGCAACTAGTTCTCGTTCGGTGAGGTGGTCGGCCGAAACGGTCTGGTTGCTCTGAAGCGTCAAGTTGACTGCTTGAAGCATCTCCACGACATTGAACATTGATAGTCGACCAGCCATGCTGATGAATTCTCCAAAGTTGAGTCTAGCGAGCTCGTACATTCCGTAGTCCAAAGCGAGACCGTGGATCGACAGACACTGTTGCATCCTGTTGTAGTAGTCCAGTGGTCCGTCCCAGTCCTCTGGCTTTTGGCTCTCCCATTTCCCATTGCGTAGATAGTTCATAAAGTCAGCCGTTTGTGTCTCGTTCAGCCAGTTGAGCTTCACGACATCTCTCTGCCTGTCGTAGGAGAGCCTGAACCTAGGATATCTCTCCAGCCGATGGACCGAAACCCAGTAGATTGAGTTGTCAGCAAATATGATTTGGACGGTGCTGAAGAGATAGGGACTAATTTCTGGTCAGTAAAGACGCTAATGAAAGAACAAGCATGCACCTCATGCTACGAATACTTACGACTCGGGCAGGTTGCTGCCGTTCATCAAGGCATCTTGGCCTTCCATTGTCAGGGATGCTTTTGAATTTATATCCAGTCTTTACTAAAACTTTAGTGGATCGTCGCCTGGCGAGTTTAATGTCAGTGTAAGGTCATATCAACTTTTGCAGATGTACCTACTTCTCAGACGTGGAATTGTTTGAAGGAAGACGAAATTCTAGAGAGAGCAATCATAAAGGGACGAAATATAGATGTGGGTCTTCAACAACAGTATGCAGTCTTTCTTAAAATAGTAGATGATGAATTAAGAATGGTCTAGCGTTTTAGGGGATACTAGACTATTAATGAGTCTAAATATACAGGAAAGATATTGCATGGGCTCCAAGGCTTTAATAAACAGATACATGTTTAGATTAGAGAACTAAATGATGACAGATGAATAATTCTTAGTATGAAATCAACTTTTCCCTGACCAGGCACCTGAGTAGAGAATCCTCTTATATTTGTTGGCAACTTACACGCTTCCTGAACCAGCCGCCAATACTCTCAGCACTTTACAGGTCTCTAGTCACAAACTTCCATAGTATTTCTCTGTCAATATATTGACCCAACTCCTCTTATTTTTGTTTTGAAAGTTCTATAATACCAAATTATGCTAGTTGACGACTGCGCAAACCTCGCTTGGCAGCTGATACAAATTGTAAGATGCATGCGTCAGTGGAGCCAATAGGAACCGTTGCTTGTCAGCTCGAATCCGTAGACGCTCTCTAACGCTCAGGCCATAAGCTAGGCGCGTCTTATTCCCCACCACTCACCTCTTTTCGCTCATTATCCGTCTCACTGTTGGCTTCATGTCATATTAATTCGTCTTCCAGCCCCAACTACCTCAACCTCAGCAATGGAATCTCAAACCGGCACTTCCGAAGTCAACCAACCCAACCGAAAGCGTGTCATCACAGCTTGTCTGACCTGCCGCCATCGAAAAGTAAAGTGTGATCACGTACAACCAGTTTGCTCACCGTGTAAGAAAGGAAACCGTGTTTGCACTTACACCAGCCCACAATCAACTTCACAGACTTCTCATCTTGGGAGTGGAAATAGAGTGTCAAGAAGCAACCGACCAACTAGTCAAGATGAGATCAAGAACCGGCTCGAACGGTTGGAGCAACTTCTTGAGCGCGCCCTCAGCGGCGGCCCTGTTATCCCACAACATCCGACTGATACAGCTTCCAACCTGGAACATCCTCACCCAAAGCGTCAAGGGCTGGTCTCGTCGCCGAATCCTCAGTCTGAAATCTTATCAGCCGATGGTTACGATGGCGCTTTGCTCCTCGAAAGCTCAGGGGGCCAATCTCGCTGGGTATCATCTCTTCACTACTCTCTCCTGGCTGATGAGGTAAGCTTGCTTCCTCACTGAATCCTCTGTGTCTAACAAATGACTCCAGATTCGTGACGTTAAAATGCTGCTCGGAAGCCGGTCCGGGTTTACACCGAGAGAAAGCTTGCCGACAGCTCGCTCAGAATCCCCCTTTCCATTCTCGGGACCTTTGACGAAAGACCTCAGGACATGGGCGCCGCCCTCAGCCGACGCCTGCTTGATTCTAGTTGATACATTCTACTCTAACGTTGATCCAATGACTAGAATAGTTCACAAGCCCACGCTCAAACGACGACTGATCCAGTATATCGACTACACGTATGGCCTGGACGCTTCAAGCTCTGACGATGGGGAGCTTTCGGCCGGTCACTCCGTCAATGATATTCATACTTTCGAACCATTGGCGTTGGCTGTTTTCTATTCAGCTATCAACAGTCTTTCAGCTGAAGACGTGTTGTTGCAACTTTCTGTAGAAAAGGAGGTACTACTTTCCCAATTTCAGCACGGCGTACAGGTTGGCCTAGGGAGAGAAAACTTCTTAACTACCTCAAGCATCGAAGTACTTCAAGCATTTGTACTGCTTCTGGTGCGTGTGCACACCTCCCATCTCAGAGCCTGCTACCTAGCTAACTTGTCGCTAGACCTGTCAGTCACGAGAAGATGACATGGCAAAAACGTGGACCCTTTTAGGTCTCGCCCACAAGATGGCGCTTTCGCAAGGTCTGCATAGAGAACCCTCGCTGTTCACATCCACAGGCATGGATGTTATACAAGTCGAAATTCGCCGCAGGCTGTGGCATCAGATATGCCACCTCGACTATCGCTCTGCAGAAAGCAGGGGTCAAGAGCCGACTATATCAGACGACGACTTCACTACCTTTCTTCCACGAAACCTATCGGATGAAAATCTGGTTGAGGGGAGTTTAGAGACATCTACAACTCCTGGATTTACGGACATGACAGTCCACTTGATTCGTCTTTATGGACATCATTGTTTTAGACGAATTGTTCGAGGCACTTATAAGCTTGAAAGAACGACGAAATCACAAGAAGCCAATGATAATGCCAATACGAACCCAGTTGCCAAGCTTCGGTCCTTATTCGAGGAAGTCAGGGGCATGGTGGATGAGATGGTCAATCGATACCAAACGCACTATCTACAATACTGTAGTCCACATATTCCGGAGCAGAGAATGGCAATCGGACTTGCAACGGTAGTCGAATGGCGCTGCTGGTCTATCTTCTGGCTGCGAACACCAAAGCAATACCGGGAGTCGGTGATAACTCCTGAAGTTCGGCAAATGTAAGTGTGATCCGAATCACTCCTACAACGGTTCTTCGACAGGACCAAAGGCTGACACATACTTAAAGAATATTAGAGAAATCGGTCAATCTCATCGAAAGCTTGAATACGATGCCGGGGGACAAGGACGCCCAACGGTTCGGGTGGCATATTGGTGGTCATGCATGTTTTCAACCTATTATGCATATTGTCTCGGAGCTTGACATGCCCAACTTCGATGCTCTCAATCGGCAAGCATTACGATCACGAGCGCTGGACGTATTGAAAAAGACTATGCTCACCAGGGGGCGAGAAGCAACACCGATGTGGAATGCGATGAATCGTATCATCTCAAACTGCCTCACTAAATCTACGTCGATACCCTTCCCAGTGACACCATTCCAGACTGCGCGGACTGACTTGCCCGTCAACGAAAGGACACAGGGGCTAGGCTCTTCTGCCACTGCGCCTAGCCCAGCACTGCTGCCAGATATGCCAATTTTCGGAGAATTTGCATCAGCTTCGTTGTCTGACCCCACAGCGTTGGGGAGCATAGAAATGCTGGAACCTGATATTATGTTTGACTGGGTACGTGAACTTGTATCCCTTTGAAAGAAGGACTTCCGCTGACAAGATCAACCAGGGATTTTGGAACATTGATCCTACAGCTCCTGGGCCGTGTTGAATAACAACGCTGCTCTGCCTACCTGAAACAAATGTTGGCAACCCTGAGTAATACCTTCTTTGTCATTGGTAGAAGGACCCCTTGGTGAAATGATGGCTGAGATCGATCCCCATCGAGACATTTCTTTGCTACTCGCCTTCCAAGTAGATAATCAAGACTTCATCCGTTCTTGAAAATCACGAAGTCAATACTTGTGATTGTAGACTTGGTTGCAGGTTTTCGAGGCTAGGGAACTTGAGCTTACGCGACAGTAGAACTCCTAGACAAATCTGTCAGTAAAGGCCAAGGAAACCCCAGAAGTAATTTACGGGAAACTTAATATAAGGCTGTGTGGGACACCACTAGAGGTCTGATATGGCCTAATGGTATACAGAATGAATGCGGATCATTATTCTGATCATTTATCGGTACTTTGTACGAGGATAGAATGCTATACCTGTTTGGACATCTGTATGTAGGTTTCAGCTTAAGTTCGGAAGAGAAAAATTCTGTTTTTGTTCTGCCAGCCGCCTGGTCACAAATTCAAGGACTTATAAACGCTTCGCTGGTCTCCGCCTTGCAATTCACCTGGTACTCACTCTGAATTCAGCAGCCGTCGCCTGAGCATAATATGTTTGGATGTATGGCCAGCCTAGGCCAGTCCCTCAAGATTCAGGGGCTGATGAATGTGTGACAGCTCGGAGGTGACAGGTAATTAAGCTGCTGTATCGTTTGTGTATCTCATGCTGGCTAACGTTCTTTGTGACAATCTGATCTTGACTTGACTTGTTTTGTAGAGTGTTTGTAGCTTATATTTGACTGAAAGGAAACCGTTTAAAGGCAAGCAGGGCTGTTCTCAAACCAGGTTACCACAGCAGTGACTAATTCAAACCTTCTACAGGCTACAAGAGAGATTCACTAGTGACCAGGGGATAGTTCAGTAGGTAGTAGTCACGTCTCCTAGTGGAGCTGCAGTCGCCTGGCCCACCACAGAGCTCAGGCTCACAATAAGAAGAGGGCCAAGCAGCAAGACTGTGCGTTTGTGTTACACCAGGGGCCCGTATCTTCTTATTTCTACCCACAACTTTTCCTTCTTTTCCTCCTTCTCACAACACCCCTACACAGACTCGGCAACCTGCTTCCCCTACCACAAGAAAATCAAAGATCTAAAGCAGTCACCATGTCTGACAAGCCTGACAAGGGCAAGCAGCCTTCCAAAGAGCAGGCTCGGGACAAGTGGGCTGCCGATCTCGCCGAGTCAGGTGGCCTCGAGATCAAGAATTCAAACCAGGAGCAGCCTGTCGAAGCCAGCAGCTCTTCTAAGAATGCTTCCGTCAAGCCCATGGGTCAACCTCTGTATGTATCAGTCTCGCATCTTGTCGAGCTCTCTTACTGACGTTCAGCTTTAGTCCTGCTGTCGGACATTCCAAGAATGCCAACATGGGCGCCGTGGGCCCTCCTCTGTATGTATCCGTGCCATCCCGCTGAACTGATCATTACTTACCATCAAACCTAGCCCTGCTACCCATGTCACCGTCATCATCCGCTTCCCCCACGGCGACGTCCGCCTGCCCTTGTTTGTTGTTGGCCGTCACCCCTTGTTCGCTGAAATGTTTGAGGGCGGTATCCTCCACTGGCCTGGTGCTTCTCAGCGTCAGGCTCGAATCATCACTCACTACCTACGGGACCCCAAGCCCAAGTACAAGATGGTGCATTGCGAGAATTTGCCCCATGAGGTTAGACTGGAGCGAGAGTTCGCCGATGCTCTAGCAATCAATGCTCAGGCAACTTCTTTCAATCTCCCTGAACTTGCCGCTCTGGCTCTGGACCACATGGAGGAGTATGGGGACATGGTTTCCCTTACCAGGATCATGGTCAACTTCATGGCTCAGGGTGAATGGTACCAGCGAAATCGGGCCTATGTTCAACACTACGTGACTCGCCGTTTCACTTCCACTCACCCAACAGCTATGCATCATGACCATGGAGGGCTCAGACTACAAACTGGCGATGCCTTGATCGACGGTCTTCTCGGTGCAATCAACAGCCTCCGCTTCCCTGACTTGCGCTATGCACCTGAGCCTCGTCACCCCTACTAATTCCAGCCTTTGAGGAGAATGGGGTCCAACGTAAGGCTACTGGAACTGTTAATGGAGAAACTTCAAATGCTATCCCTCTTCAAGATCAGCGGACTTCGCACATGCACTCTATTCTGACCCGGGATGGAACAAGTGGCTGTTTCATTCAAGTCAGGACAAAGTCTAACGCCCTCCTCACAAGCCATGACGTTGCCAGAGCTGCACTCAACAATTTTTAGCCTTACACCTGGCCTTATGGCCTACATATTTTTATACCGTCGCCAAGGGATAGTAACCTCGAGATCGTGAACTTGTAGAGTTGCCGGAAAGACTATATGGGGTCTAATATATGGTCTGGTTCTTGTGCCATAGCACAATAGGATAGATAGACTTCCCCAACAGACAGCCTGGATTGCATTTACTGTTATTTTGACCTAAGTCGGATCCACTGCAAAACGCAATTGAAGCTGTAACTCTAAGTGATTGCCATTAAGGTTACATAAATCTGATTACTTTTGAAAAATGGATCACTAAAACTTATGAAATGTAGTAGGTTATCTCAGGTATCTTTCATGGGATATTAGAATTAAATGTATTTAGAACAAGTTGATTCTCTAGCTATGTGAGTTCTGGTGTGACTCTAATCATTTCATAAGTTAACACTAAGACGTTATGATAACTACCCCAATAATTATACTAGGTTTTCATAGGCGAGCATACTGAACTCTTCTAGGTAAAAAGTGATTTTTATTAATTGGCTATCTACTAGAATCCCTTTCGCCTGTTTCTACTCGAAAATCATAACTCTCGCCGCGTATAACCTGACGGCACCCCTAACTAGACCTTCTTGCAAAGTTGAGCGCCTTCTTTGAATACTCGAGCGGACGCCATGCAGAAGCTTCCGAGCAGCATAGACGCGCCCGCAAAGCACATCAACCCTGTAAACTTATCTCCTTCCAGGTCTTTTATAGCCCCTTGGATGGGGAGTCCAGTGAGAGCGCCCAGGGCGATGCTCAGACAAAAGCTTCCCAACTTGAACCCGATCTCATCAACCCGGTCTCCGGCAAGGGACACAACACACGGAGGACCCAGGCTGACGAAACCGCCACTGGCGAACCCAAAGAGTAGGGCGAAGACTATGATACCACTCTTAGAGGTGTGAAACTCGAGGGGGAGCCAAAAGGCCAGGACGAGGGCTCCGGAGAAGCCGGTCACAATGACCATCGTGTTAAATCCGCCGATCTTGTCACTGATCCAGCCAGGAACGATACGACCAAATAGGGAACCGGCGTTGGCGATGGCCAAGGTATACACAGCGAAGTCTTTGTATCCGTGAAGCGAAGCCATCTCCGGGAGGTAGTTCAGGGGTGCAAAGAGTCCCCACATGGTGAAAAAGCAACCTAGGATGAAGAACACCCAAGGTCCTCTTCTGGATCCGTTGCTTCCACCACTAGTAACGTTCTCTTTCTTTGCTGGACGCGAGACTTTACCAAGCGGTGGGAAAGGGGAAGTACAGAGGGCATTTGCGATGACCAAGAGGACTCCTTGCAAGAGTGCAGTCCAACGAACAGAAGTTGCGAAGCCGACTTCTTCGATGAGTCGGGGGATCATGCAAGGGTAAATCACACCTCCTGATCTCATGTTAGCCAGTTCTGCCGAAGATACTAGTTCTTCGTCTTACCCAGACTGCTCCCAGCGGAAACAATACCGACAGCCAAACCCTTCTTCGTCGAGAACCATTGAGTGGCCGTTGCCATGGCAGGGAGAGATAAGCCAGCAGCGGTTAGACCAAAAGCAATCCCCTGAGCAAGCATGACCTGCCAGTACTTTGTGCAAAGGCTCAGCATGCAGACGGAGAAAACAGCCATGATACTGAAGGGCAGCAGTGTCTTGCGGCAGCCATACACGTCGATCATCTTGCCAACAGCGGGACCGAACATGAATAGCATGAAGATCTGCAGAGTGGTGATCCAAGCTAAGGCCGATGATGACTGGTCCTTGAACATGACTTCCGAGTAGTACAACTGAAACATGCCGCATCTAATATCAAAGGTCAGCGGGTGTTCCTCACGATGAACGGGGTCGAACTCACGCGTTGACGTAACCGACGGAGCAGAACTGCAACAAGAACGATCCAGCGACACAAGCCCATGCTCTCGCTCCTCCATCAGGGGGGATTCGGTCATTCTTCTCGGTTGGCTTGTTGCTCTCTAGCTCAGGGGAGTCGGACAAGGGGGAGGAGTGCATCTTTTCACAGAAGTCGTTAAGAATCAACTTGACGCGGTAGTAGGTAGAAGAAAAGGCCGGGACGAATCTTGTGACTTGAAACGTTAGGAGAATAACCGGGATAAGCAGGAGGCAGAGAAAGAGATTCATGGTGAGAAGTTGTTGTCTTTTATGTCAATTCGAAAAGCTCTTCGGATTGGTTTCGTGCGAGATCTATACAAGGTTAGGCCGAGTATCGAGATTCAAAACATGGAACTTACTATGTTGACCAATATGATTTACTCGGTCTTCACTAATATGGAACCTCGCACGAACTTGACCTCGTACGAAATCCGCGGCCGAAGACTAGGACAGGGGTCCAAGTCAACAGCCGCTAAGCCCAATCCATCGTTGGCTTGGTAAGAACCCCTGTCAAAAACTGTCATCTTCAACCTCAGTGTAAATGTCATTCCGACTTCATTTGCCGATTCTTTGCAATTCCTTCTAGTTTATCACCATTTTTGTTTAGTGTTAGACCTGTTTTAATTGTACGATGGGTGGTTCATCTAGACAGACCTGTTCACGTCCACTGAAAACATATCACTTCGATTTCATAGTCGACTCGGTGTAACGGATGCATTTTGCAATATTCGGCTCTAGATAGAGATCTACTATGCATACACTGCCATGCGCGCCGTCAGCTTCTACCACATATCGTGTACCCTACCCATGCAGCATCCTAACTTTATGCGTATGACACACAGATACTTCCACTCGGAATCGATACATCGAACTCCATCATCTTATCTCGACTTGTCGCGAGATGAGCCCTTTGTCTGCTTTTGCTGCAGACTATGGACAGTCTCTTGCAGCTTGCCCTTCTCTCTCTCAAGCCCAATAATTCGCTGGTAGAGTATTGAAATCATGGTGCTCCCCACAACCTTCTCAATCTCGGCCCTTGTTTGTGAGGTCATACTGGCGCCTTCTCTAGTCATTCTGGCACAAAGGTAATCGTGAAGCATACCTTTTATCTCCATATTAGAAAAGGGGGGGCTCGACATGCGCTTCATGATCTCAACAAATGCGGTTTCGTCTCCATAGATCCGAATCCTTGCTGCAGCCAGCTTTTCCAACTCTGGAAGCCGGTACTTGATGCCAATTTTGTAAACATAGATTGCCATGCAAAAGTCGTTGGCGCATCTTTCCTGGTAAGCACCATGTGTCTTTAGGTTCTGGTACTCCCTTTTATGTATAAAGGAGCACATAGGCGATGTGGCAAGAAATATCCGGTATGTCTAGTGCTGCTTGACCCTTCCAGTAGGCGAGGAATCCCGGGTGGTCCTTGAGTATGTCTTCGGGCACGGAAACCCAGCAGTTGTGATTGAACTCTATGATACGAGATGGCACCAGCTAGAGTCTTGAGAGTGAGTCGGAGAGACCCATGTGAAATCTTGTCGCTTAAGAAAGAAGTGGGGGAGGAATGTAGAACAAAAGAGCAGAATTTGTTCACTCAGTTCCAAACAACATAGGTAGTTAGTTGGCCCATACTTTGTAGCTATACTTCCCCTTACTATCTTACACTTGACACCTTATCTCCATAAAGTGTTACCATTGTCTGAACATCTCAAATTCTCGACTTGTTCTGACTCAATAAGGGGCAAGCGTCAACAGGCAGCTCATACAGAAACATCTCCGCTGACTCGTCTTCAGTGTTTTCGAAAAATCTCCTTAAGATGCTTCTTTTCGCTTTCAAGCTTGGCGATCTTTTGGCATAAGACACTAGCCATGGTTCCCCCCATTGCTGCTCTAATCTCAGCAGCGGATGTGTCAGTCATGATGGCGTTCTCGGCACTTGCTCTGTCGCAAATGTAATCGTAAAGTGTCCCGCTAAGATTCGTGTCGGTGAACTGTGACCCAGAAAGCTTCTTTATAATTTCGAGGAATGGAATCTTGTCCCCGTATATGGGGATGCGCTCCGCAGCCTGAACTTGAAGTCTAGGCAGTTGGTATTTTACGCATGCACTGTAGACGTATATAGCTGTGGTAAAGTCGGTCAAGGCCGACTCAATCCCACTTTTGCAACCGATACGAAGGTTCTCGTACTTGCTCGTGTACAAGAAGTTTACCAACACATGGGCCACATGATAGGGCATGTCGGGGATGAAAAGAATGTCCCTCTCCTGCCACAGCGCCAAGAAGCCCGGATGCTCCTCTAGGACTGCTTGCGGTATGTGGACCAGTTATTTATAGTCAAAGTCGATTGCTCTACTGGGCCCGAACCAGCGTCTGGATGTTAGGTTAGCTGCCAGGTGTTCAGATCTATGGTGAGCTACTCACGAGGCAAGGGGTCTATTCTCAGGAGCATCATCAGGCAACTTCGGGGCCCAAAAATCCCACCAGCCGGGCATTCTCAGTTTTATATGCGCTCAAGGACGATGGTGACAAGCTGTTGTGCTTTAATATATGTTGTAATGGATGTGCTCAGGTATATTATATGAGACTGGTATGAGAAAGTTCACGAGGGGAAGGAATTTAGAGATGAAATCCAGTCGTTTGAGTAAAAACTAAGAAAGAAATAGATGAAGAAAAGAAGTGAGAGAAAAGATTATGAGTAACGGGGAGTCATTGTCTGGCAAACCTGACGTGGGTCCTGAACAAACGGCAAGCAAACAAACAGAATGCGGACCAATCACGCATTCACGATGGCGTGGAACATCTGGAATGTAACTTCAAGGGTTTCGGTCACCAAACAAGTGGTATTTGCTCGCTAGCCCTGGTTTGCTGCGTTCAGCAGATCAGAAGTTAAACACTCCTCTAGACTATGCTTCATCTACTAAGCCATTCTTGATGCGTATTAGAGCCATCAAGTACAACACCCATGCTAGAAACAGTGACTAATCATCTCTTTTTTTCTTTTACAGGGTACACATTGCTCTTGGGAACTTGTCTTCAGCGCGTTTGAAGCACCATACAGTGTCAACCAAGTGTCAACCAACCACCACTTCTAGCGTACCTAGTTGACACTGCACGGACAACGTACAGTGACACAGACTCCCAAGCACAGCTTTAGCAGACATATTCAATCCAACATGAGCTATGCAAGCACCGTAGCGTATAAGCAGATCCCCTTTTACTTCGTGGAGTCCGTCAAACAATGGCCGTAGCTCCAGGAGGACTTTAGCAACTGTCGTTACCGACTGTTTGGGGAAACACATGGGCAGGTTGACTCAGGCAAACTCAAACCTCTTGTACCTTGTGATTTCCCCTGGCTGATCGTTGACATCCAAGAAAAGGACAGTCGCGTGCAGCAATACCCAAACAATCACTTCACGCCCCGAATTCCAGTTGCTGCCCAAGGTAGCTCTCAAACACATGTGACTTCGCACACTCTAGCTAATTGAAGGTAGGAGATTTACTCGACTCTTGAACTGGGGTTGCCATCCCTTGGTTTCAGGGATTCACAATATATATCCTTGGTGAGTAGTCGTGTGAAGTAAGAGGATTCATGCGTTGATGTTATGTAGCTAATCCCGTATGAATGCAAAAATATGCTGCAATAAAGACACAGTCACTGAGGCACTCTTGCGTTCTTTCAATCAGTAACTTAAGGCCAGTCGCTTGTTATGACTCGAGGTTTTTCTCCCGCATGGCTTCATTGTTTGACAGTAGTAAGGTACCTAAGGTAGGCTCCAGCAATGCACTCGATAGTAGGCAACAGAAACTATGCTTCTTCCTCACAGCGATGGCAAACAAGGATCTCAGGCAATAGATACATACTTCTCAGCGGGTATCGTCCCTTTCAGGTGCATCTTGCTCTCGCAATCGAGGAGTTACAGGTAACTTGGTACTCATAATGTGAACTCCCTGTGCGTTACAATCATCCTGTGAAAGAAGTGTAACTGTGACTGGCACATCTCCTCAGATTGTTGTAGGATCTCTGCGGTCTTTTGTGAATGTAAAACAAAGCAAAGATCAAAGCTTTCAGCGGCCATATAGTAGCCCTGGTACATGGCCGCAACGCTGTACCCGTGGCCGCGAAAGATATTCCAGTAGTTGGAGCCTGGGATCATACGCTACTTCACCTTCTTTCGACATTCTCACGAACAAAACATCAACTTGGTCAAGGTGTTGAAGGTCATAGATGGACTGTATTCGGGGGATACTCTCAGCTAATATTACATGGGTAAGACTCCTTCCCACAACCCCTCGTGATCACATACTGACAAATTTCATCCCCATATGCCAGTCAGTTCTGTTGCAACCATCACTACATGTCCATCGGCTCATCGTGCTCATCGTTACATTTCCGTAGTCCATCGTTCCAAAAGTATTCGTCGTTAGAGACTATTGCGGCTTACCAGCGGTAAACACCGGGTGGGTAGTTGGCCAGGTCGAGGTTGATCAAGCCATCGGCTCCGATAATCTTCAGCTTTCCATTGCTGTCATACGACTCATCATCTGTCCCGGCGTCGGCTTCACTGCCAGTCTTTTCAGCTTCGGAGTCTTCGCCTTCGCTCTCGACGGCGACATCATTTTCCACTTCGGTTGTTTCCTTGACCTCGGACTCTTCAACGGACTCCTCCTCCTCGCCCTCTCGGTTGATCTTGACCCAGGCAGCCTCGCGGCGAGCGACAGACGCCCTGAAGCGTTTGATATCCTCCCTACGCTCAGCATCAACGGCGTCCATGAGTTTGTCATTGGCGTAGTAGGGTAATCCCGCTTGGGCTGCAACCCACTTAAAGTTGAGCTCGGGGTACAGAGGTTCAAGGACACTGTGTGAGTAGGCCAGCATATAGGAGGGCTCCATATACGGAAAGAGGCTCGTCATGTACTCGGTTGCCTGGTCCTTCATCTTGGTGATATCGCTGTAGACAGCCTGGGAGTAGATATGGATGGCAAGATCATAAGCCTGTTCGATGTCCGGGCGGAGAGTGAACTTGTGTACCTCATGAAATGGGACTTTTCCAGTGTAGAAGAAACGGATCATGGCGTGGATGGCCTCCGTAGTAGCGAATGGAAGCGAAATGATGCCCCATTTTGTGACTCTCTTGAGAAATTCAGGGCACGTGAGGAGAATTGCCTCAGCGTGGACGTACTCGACAGTAGGGCCAAGTTCACCTCCTGCCATCGAGCCAAAGTAGATGGAAATCTTGGCGCTATGTACATCTGTTGTCAGTACTTGTTGACATAAGTTGATAGAAGTGTCGACTTACCCCTCGCCAGTCAGTCGCTGTGCAGGTCCAGGTTCATCCATGTTTGCTGCGCCTTGTAGTGCAGGCAGGGACCTAAGTTAACTTGAGCACACGGAAATAAAAGAAAAAAGAGTAAGAAGGAGTGAAAAGGACACTCACGCTTTTGTTTGTTGGTGCAGTAACGCGGAGAAGTTGACGTCGAGCGGAAGTCGAAGAATGTTTTGAGGGTGAAAGGAGGAGAGAGGGGAAGAAGCTCAAACTCGAGAGAAATGTTTTGATATACTGCGGGTAGTGCGATTTGACGTGTGACGAAAAAGGCATCGGTGCCCTGGTGACCTTTTTTACAAGGCACACCACACTAACGAAACGTCATTGGCCTCCTAAACCAGACGCTCATACGCTACTCTTCTGCAATTCAGGTATCTAGCCCTCTAAAAGCATCCTGCATGAGCACTGAGTGCTTGTCTATAGGCCCCATGTCCTCACAGGAATATGTATGTGTGCTCTCTTCTATTATCCCCCTCCATACACTCCAACATATCTTACCACCCCGTCTCCCAATCTTCGTCTGCAGTTCCTCGTCCCTTCATAACGTTCGTCTTGACCTTACATTATCATCCCTTGACACCTGTGTCGACAGGGAACAAAGCAGACACGTCCATGACTCGACTGTGCATCGTTGCCTTCGAGTGACGCTGACAACGCTGACATCCGACAAGCGTTACACGCGCCTCACTCTTCAAATCATGCATATTCTCACTCTCTTCTCCAGGGCCATAAGTATGAACACCTCGTATGCATTTATACTCCAGCCCCTGACTCGCTTTTCCCTCTGGTATCTACAACTCGTACGCAGTAACTGATTACCCCAAGTCATCGACGTGCTTTCGGTGCGTAGCGCGCTTCTAGATCTCGCATCGGTCACAATGTTTCCCCAAACGCAACATCATAGCAGTAGAACTCGTTAGTGACGGTTCGACACTTGGCCCCCTGAAGCTCTTGGCTAGTCTTTAGTCACCGGGAGCATCAGACTTACCGAGCCGTCAACTGCGATGTTGCAGCTTGCCACAGATCCCATATTCTCTTTCACAGTACCTTTGACGCCTCCAGAAGATCTCGAGATGCTCCAAGCCTTCAGGCGCTTTGTCAAAGACCGCTGTGTCCCATGCCAAACTAGCATACCTCTCAAGATGATCAATTACTCATTGTTGCCTTCCTCCCACACATTTGGGTCTCTCAGGGACCTTTTTTAGACAGCTTGTTTGTTTATTCAATTATGATTTCGTTGATACCATCTTGCTGACAAGAGCGCTACAGAACCCTTCAGGCAGCACTACCTCAACAAGTATCCAACTCGCTGGAACGCCATTTTGATCGACACGACCGCCAAAAGGAGTTTCTCTTTCCTCTCCATCAGTCTTTGCAACTCTTGTTGACCTTGAAGCACCCTCTTCGGGTAGCAATTGGTTGTAAGGTGAGAGGAGCGCACCCCAAGAGACGGCCTCGAAGCACCGAGTTGCCATGGATGGCCCCTGAGTTAGTCACAGACAGTCCCTTGGACCTTGGAGATCACCAAACTACTGCCTTAACTGCTCCTAATGGAAGAAAAGTCCGTCCTGTGGGCTTAGTTAGAACTGAGACAACACTCCAGCTCTGTCTTGACACTCTCAAGGGCTGACCTAGTTTGGGACACTCGACCGCTGGAGGCCATAGACTCCTATAAGACTACCGCTATAAAACATACCTATCACCTTGACAATTTGACGACAACAGCCAATAGCTTCGAAGTCAAAGAGGCTCAGGAGTTGAGCGCTCTCATGCCAAGACACACTCCCTCGATTACCAACGTCACTACTCTATCAGGGACCTTGCAACAGTCCTCTTTACCCTCAAAGGCACTCTTGTAGCAGCAAAACTACACAGGTGAACACTTCTCTCATTGTCGGAAGCACTTGACGGCAGCCAGTAGACGGGGGGGGGTTGGTTTGTATCCTTCTCACCACGCTGGGCAGCCAGGGTTCCATCAAGTTTCTATTGCTATACCATCTCAGTTGCATTGCCGCTGACCTGCGCTGTTAGAATAGCTAGCATTGGCACACTCCCCCTTATGATCAAGGTTGACGATCCCTCATGACCCTCAAAGTTCCCGCCCCAACCATGTCTTCACCAACTTTATGAAACTACCTGAAACTACCCTTCAAAGCCCATCCCAGATTCAAGACAGAGGGTATAGTTCTTCTCCAAGCTTCAACCCCATCAGACCAAATGCTCCACTGATCCGAGAGAAGAATGCCATCAGAAGACCGTTCCTCCTAAATGTCAACACTCCGTCTGCGTTGTTCCAAGCCAAACATCGAGATTCTAGCATATCCCAAGTCCGTTTCAGTCTCAATAAGCTGCTGTCATATCACCGGTCTGGTTCGAATGCAGATCGGCCGGTTGCTCCATTCTTTTTGACGGAATTACTGCGAGCGCCTTTACCCCTGAGTCTCGAAAACCCTGTGAACTTTTTGCCATTGGACTACGCCCATCATCTTATTGCGAGACGCGAATCTTGAGAGCATCTTCTTGTCGATTACACCCTTAGGCCGAAACAATCTGGAAAATTAGACGTGTCGACAAGGCTTCTCTCGGGTACTAAGATTTGTGCCAGAGCAATGGGGACTCGGGGCAGGCAGGCCTTGGCTCTGGCTATACTCACACAAATTTGCTGTCAGTATTCGAAAGGTTCCCGACAGATTCTCACAACTGTCGGTCTTTCTAATAGAAACCCCAGTTTGATCCACGTATGAGGCCGAACGCAAATATCGCAGGTGAGGCATTCCTCCGCTGACGAGTATTATGATGTTATTGAGCACAATTTCCTATAAGAGCAATCCGTGAGCGAAATTCACATATATGGAGTACGGATATCAAGTACTTTGTGGCTAACAAACGTCTTTCAGTTCGCTGGTAATATATACCCCTCCTCGTTTCCTGCAAAGAGTGTGGGGGGACCTCTCAAGTCAAAATCGAGACTCCCTTCGCTATATATTCCCCAAAAGTGCCTTGTCCCAGAGCGTTGCTTCGAATCTAGCTCTTGGGTCCTAGCGTGTCGGCACCTCTGGAAAGATACACCATGCTTCGACCCCAGGGTTAGGTACTTTTTGGGGGACAAGTCGATACCTGGTGGGAAAGTCCTTTGCCGCGGCTGTCTTGTCTTCTTTCTGGGACCTACGTCCTGAAACTCAGTGCCTGGTGGCCACCATCTCCCAGGGCTGAATACAAGATGCATGACATATCTTGCTTCTTGTAGGGCTGCGAAGGGGGCTTGAGGTAAGGGAGCTTTGGGCTTTTGGACGGTTTCAGATCAAGTCCATACGCCCAACAATGCGTTGCTTCCTTTGTCTCTTACAGCGTTCCAAGATTCCCAGGACTGAGAGTCTGTGGCTGAAGACATCATCACCACGCAACAAGAGAGGTATGCTTTTTCCATCTCCAGGAGGGATCTTTTGTGCAGTTGAGAGAAAGTTCAAGCCTTCTCTGTACATATGCGTTGATACATTAGCCGGCTCAACCTTGCTTTTTGGGACTGTTGCATGCTAGAAACTTACCCTCTTATATATACTCGCAGGATCACAGGAACGCATGAAGGAACAGTGATCTTAGGCGTCAAGTCTCATCTCACCGTCCAGTAAAGATATTCTAGTCAACGTGATCCGGCCAGCCAAGGTCTGAAAGCATGTGTGTGCCCCGGGTGGCAGACTCATCCACGGACTCGCTCTTCACCCACTTGATCTATACTAGAACACATTCATGCCCCTCCATATTCGTATCGACGTCGTCGTCGTCTCAATAGAATCTCCATACCGACTACTAACCCTGACAATCAAGAATCGTGACGGTAGGCCCTAATTGCTTGTTGTCTCCGACGAAGAAGGACATGGGGGAGACTTTGACATAGGTACAAGAGGCAAAATGCTCTATTACGGTAAATTTGAGTGCTTCTTTCTCACATTTTTTACAAGAGATTCTCGTTTGCGATTTCCGGTAGTTATGGTCAGTTCTCAAGGCATACGTAAAGGAATCGGCGGTCCTACTGCGCCAGCACAACTCCAGATACCGGGTCCGGTGCCAACTTGATGAATATAGACTAATAAGGAAAGTGACATTGCCTGTCTGTAGGCGTATATGACTATATACTGGAGTATCTATAAGTCAGGGGCATGATAACCGCTTAACGAAACGAAAGAAGTGGGAGGATGGAAGTGGGAAGAAATGCGATATATATACTTCAAGACCGCAAGTGGAGAAATCAGTGGGAGTCCGTGTCCTTCGAAATTATGTCAAATCTTTACTAAAATGAAATGCTTGTTTCTAGGTTGCCAAAAGTAAAACATGTCCCAATCAGCAAAGGGCTTCTCCTTCGCCTGTTCCATATGTTATACGAAGCAATACAATTGATCATTTGCTCTGCCAACACCAACATCTCAATGATATCAACGTCGGTAGCCGTAGTAAATCACACCACTCGCTAGTCGCTTGTTGTCCCCAATCACTTCTCCTATATGTGACGGTGCCTAAGTAAACTTAAGTTAACATGAGGGACAACGTGACAACAGCGTCTTCGTTTGCATCTCTCACTCAGCCAAAACGGAAACAGAACAGTTACACAAACACAAAGCAAGAGACACAAGAGCCCGCATACTATACTAACTTTGCCACAAGTGCGCAATCATATGCTAGATGCATAGTCTAATGCTGTGGCTGGAACATGCACTCGCTCAGCAACCTGTGTCACCAGCAGATGCCACAAGCATCAAGACCATACCACCACGTGCAAACACTAACTCAGACAGGCTGGGCTACACCAACATGCTGGCCAAGAGTTAGGAAGCATATGGTTTCAAGACAAGCTACATGTCCCGTATTTTGCTTGTATACAGTTGTTACACCTCACTTCAAGTCACATATCACAGACTCAGGCTTGACTAGGTAATTTCCATCTTTTTGCAGCAAATAACATGGCCCCAACAACCATGCTCCGATAAAAACATGCTCTTATACCTTCTTCGCTTTCCTCTAACCACCCAATGAATAATCCCCCTCATCACTTTTACAAGCCTTTTAACCCGCTGCAAAGTGACAATCGTGATTCCAGGACAAGGAAACGAATCGTAAATAATCACATTACTGCCACACTTGTACGGTATGTCTAAAACCGAGACAAAGCTTTCGATACATCATGATCCTTTCAACGCCCGCTTTGCTTCTGTTGTTCATCTCTAAGCGACCGACGCGATGACTAGCGCAGCCACATTCTCCTCTTCGCTTCGCACCGTGATCTTTGTCGTGACACCAGTTTTTGATGAGTAAGCCATCCGTACGTTGGCAACCACCCGACCTCCACCAACTGTCTTGCCGAGAAGCTTGAGTGTGTGGGTGGTCTGGTTGACGGGCACATCGGTACCCTCGAGAGGCTGGAGCGACAAAGCCTTTGTAAGTTGCTCTGTAGCATCTGTGAAATTGTTAGTATCATGTCTTCTGTGAACTCAGCAGTCGACTTACCCGCAATGCTCTCCATACCGCTCAATTGGAGGGTTTCTGTAACCTCTTCTCCAGAAGCACCAACCTGCTCCCAGATGTGGCTGAAGTTGCCAGCAAATGTGGGGATCACGTAGTCACTGCCAGCAAGGTCGAACTCGGCCACTTCGTACTCATCATCGTAGCCGGAATCCTCGGGCTCGCCTGTTGAGGGGTCGATCTCCTTGCTGGTGAACTTGAGGACGTTGGAGAAGGTGGAGATGGGCAGGGAAGCCTCGCCGCCAACCTTCTTAAAAGCAACATAGACCTTGCCGGGCTCATCAGTCGCAAGCTTCTCAGCCTGGATAATGAAGACCTCCTCGAGCTCCTCCTCGTCTACGGGAGTAGCAACAACGGAGACGTTCTCAAGGACAGTGTCGGGCAAGGTGTTCTTAACCTCATATTGGAGGACAATGTGCTCCTTGAAGATGTGCTTGACCAAGCTAACAACGTACTCAGTCTCTGCCTCAGTAAGCTCGATAACAGGCGAAGACTTGAGGACACTGCCAAACTCCTTCATCTCGGGGATCTCGAGCAGCTCCTGGGCATACCGTTGAGCCTGAGCAGAAGCAGAAGCAACAGCCTCGGCTCCGGTAGGCTTGGTGGGGCCAACCTTGGGAGCCTTGAGTGTAGGGGCTGTGGCAATCAGCTTCTTGGATCGGTCCTCAGCGTCGGCCTGCTCCCGAGTAACCACAGGAATCTTGGCAATATCGAAGGGACTATCGAAAGCTGACTTGTCGTCTGATGTGACGTACAGGACAAGCTGCTGCTCGAAGTAGGGAAGAGAGAACATGTTCTCTGTTTGCGCATTAGCAGTATTCCACAGTCAGTCGTAAACTCATGCTTACCGTTCTTGACAAATCGAGCTGCCATCTCATCATCCTCCTCATTCATGAGCTTCAGGTTAAGGGCAGCACGATCACGGACCTCGTCATCTACATCATCCAAGCATCGGGTGAGGAGGACACGGACACTGCTCTTAACCTCAGGGTCTTTCTGGCCAACACCGAACTTGGCGAGGGCAGTGACAGCAGCAGCTCGCACGATGGCGTTCTCAAGAACCACTCGGTTGTAAATATATCGGATATATTTGGTAGGCTGAGCGGTCTTGGGACCCTCAAGACCGATAAGGTGAAGAATTCGGACAGCCAGCTTAGTGAACTCGCAATCCTCAATGAACTCGCAGAGATGGGCAAGCGCATCCTCCTTGGAATCAGGGACGAACTTGATCAAATCGAACATGCTCTCCACAACAGCCCTCTTGAACTCGTATCCACCCTCATCGCGGAGAATGCCGCTGAGGAAGGTGAGCATACCGGCCTGCTTGCTGGGGAATTTGAGGCACAATGTTCGGATAGCCTCCACGATTGTAATCTTGAACTCGTCGGTAATCTCGGACATGAAGGTGGAAATCTGCTTCATTAACCTGTCGACACTGGCCTCGTTACCGGTCTTAAGGAGCGTGGTGATGGCGAAAGTGGCAATGGATCGGTTGCTGTTTGAGATGAGAAGCTCGATGTCGGGGTTGCAGGCGTTGACGGCGGTAGGCTTGAAGCTGGCAAAGTTGTGGAGGATTCGGAGAGCTGCGAACTTGGTAACAGCGCGGGGAGAGGTGAGGAACAGCTGAAGAACGTGGACAGCTTGCGCTACCTCAGCATCGGTAACATCTCGCATGTCGCAAATAGCCTTAGCAGCCTCAAAGTTGACCATTTCGCTCTTGTGTCGCAGCCAACCATCGAGGAGCTGCATCATGGGCTTCCTCAGTGAAGCATCCTCCTCAGCGAGCTGTGCAGCAAGTCGAACCAGCATGATGATAGCAGCGGGGTTCTTCAGAGCACCAGCAGCGCCGAATTGCTGAACCATCTTGACAAGGGCCATTCGGTCGTGCATGCGCATCTGATATAGGAGTCCGACAGCGTGGTATTGCGACATGGTTGAGTGATTCATGGGAATTTGGCTGCTTGAGGTGGAGAATCCCAGGGAGAAGCCACCAGAGGACTTGCTAGAGGCAGCGGCCTCCTGGGTCTCACTCTGCCATCGTCGGACAACATCCTTGGCGATGGGAAGGAGGTGGTATGAGGAAACGAGGGCGGCAGAGGATACGGAGGGGTTCTTATCGACAATTGCGGTCTTCATAACTCGTTCGATCGATTGCACGGTCGTGGCCTTCACAGTGTCAGCTTCCAGGGGTGTCGGTGTACCTGTCCGCAACGCAACCTACATCAATAATACGGCAGAGGGCGCGAATGGCATTGGGTCGGTAGATAGCGTCAGTGCTGCCGCCAGTATCCTTCATAATCGTGCTGGTAACCATAATAATATCCTCAGCTGAATTGGCAAGCTCCTTGATAACAAGGTGGACCATCTGTCGGAGACTGGCATCCTTGTTCTGGAAGAGCTTCGAGATACCGAAGAAGAGGGTTGTAGCTTCGTTTGTGGGGAACTTCTCTCCCGTGTAAAGAAGGAGAGCGATCTTGGTGAGTAGAATGCGACATCGTCGAGGCTGGATAGGGGAGCTGTTGAAGAGTCGTGCTGTTGGACTATTTAGCTTGACTGTGGGGGGTTGAATAGGAATAAGGCGATTGTAGTAGACGGACCTTCTTGGAAGACTTGAGTTCGGTCAACCTTGACCAGCCCGAGGTCGGCGTCTTCGTCCTTCTTGCCGTAACTCATGTTGGGCAACTGGGTTGAGGTGAGAGGTTTGGTCGAGGGAGACTTGAGGTTGCGGTCGAGGCGCTCCTAAGGTAGAATCACCACGTCGCAGTTACGCTTCAGGGATGAGTGGTGCCGCATCACGTGATCTTATCAGCCCCTTATCGGACGGGGATTCGTGTCAACTTTGGCATTGGCTTCAGCTAGGACGTTGACGGTAGAATTTCAATTGTTGAGTCTTCGGTCTTTTATAGTGGTTAAGCTTTCTCTCATGTCTCTTACCTTTTCATCCCTAATATAATTGGAGTTTTCATATACCATTGTCCCACTGATATGGCCACTGTCCTTAGGCAAGGTTGCTGCTGGAGAATGGAGCATTGCAGCTTCAGGTACCCGCAGTCTTTCAGATGTTCATTTAAACCTACATTGATGCTCTAGGATATCCTAATAGATTTGGTTACTGCTAGAGACTGCCTGTAGTATTATGATTACCATATTTACTTGCCAAAAAAGAGTTTTTGAGGCTCTTTTCATAGCTCTCATCCTCAAAAGGTGACATCATGTCGACCCTGAATCCATCCACCCACACCGAACTTCCAGCCGGACCCAATTTTCCGGGTCGCATCTTTAAATCCCCCAGCTTGATTCTCTCAACCTCAATCCACGACCCAGATTGGAGCCCAGAATGAAGTCCGTAACACGAGTACCACTTCGAATTGCGCCTCGGCTCGTCCAGCGCCCGGCCTTTGTCCGTCCAATTCACTCGACCGTTGTCAAGGCCGCCAATGTCGCTCCAGTGGTCGGCACCGGCCCGCCACCTGAGCCGCCGATCCAGCCCGCCGAAAATGTCCATCAGCGAGTTGCGAGGCGGAGAAGACAGGCTGAGATGCTCAAGAATGCTAAGGAGCTTCGAAATGCTAGTTCTGGAAAGGCAGGCGGTGGTTTGAAGAAGCGATTCTGGAAGGATGTTTCTGTGAAGGAAGTCGACGGTTAGTCGAAATACTTCTACCCCACCATCAAAGCGTATGCTGATGAGATACAGGTGCTCTTCAAGTCTTTCTCGATACTCGACCATTGAGACATCCTGTGTCAAAGGAGGTCGTTCGAATTCCCATCACCAAGCCCGACCTTGCCTCCGCTCTCGCTCTCGAATGGGATCTTTTGACTTCTGCCCAAGATGCTACAAGACATCATCTGATCCCTCTTACAAGTCTTACATGCCGAGCTCTCGACATCGCTGCGGCTGATAACACCACGGGAGGTGAAATTTCAGAGGTTCGAAATGCCATTGCTACAACATTATTACGATACCTCGATACCGATGCCATTCTCTGCTGGAACCCTCCTGCAGGAGCGCATGATCGTAAGAATGAAGCTGGAGAGTCGCTACGAGATGTACAGAAGCGCACAGCCGAGGAGATTGTGTCTTTCCTGACAGCACATGTTTGGCCAGGCATCACCATCAACCCGGTCCTTGACGGCCACTCCATCTTCCCTCAGTCACAGGCCCCTGGAGTTCGCGAGATTGTTCAGGGCTGGATCACTGGTCTCGATGCTTTTGAGATTGCTGGACTTGAGCGTGCCTCATTGGCTGGCAAGAGTCTCATTGCTGCTGCACGATTCGTTGTTGAGTGGACCGAGGGTTCAGTCGCAAGGGGCCATTTGAATCCTGGTAAGAAGTTTGGTGTTGAAGAAGCCGCTGCTGCTACCAGTCTTGAAGTTGACTGGCAAACTGGACAGTGGGGAGAGGTCGAGGATACCCATGATGTTAACAAGGAGGATGTGAGAAGACAGCTCGGCAGCGTTGCGCTGTTGGTGTCAGGCACAGGTTTGAAGGCATAAATAAAATAAGACTGGATAGATGGCATGATTTGTAAAATATAACGACCTGTAAATTACCAGCTAGATAAAAAGGTTTTGGACTAACTTAGATTGATTTCACAAAATTGACCGTATTGAGGATCACCTGTCTTTTGTTCTCACCCTGCCTGAAATCTCTAACTTCCATCAAGTCGTTAGCTAAGCCAAAGTCCGCAGTACTCCTGCTCATGGCCCCCGTCTATCTCCAAGAACGCGCTGCAACATCAAATTACAATGAGGCCGCCGATTGAGAATTGCAGCGGAACCGCTTGCGTATCATTAAGCGCAAACGTCGTTGTACGTGGCTTGCTCATCACCAAAGCAATCTTAAAAAAAGAAGTCCTGGTGTCTTACCCTACACCGGCATCATGTACAAGGATTCCACGCCAGGGCTGAGAACCATCAGCCCAAATAAAGTGAAACAGAGACACGCCAGTGCATTCGGGTAAAAACTCTGATTGTCGAGTGGCAAGTTAGGATATGCTTGAGAAATGAGGTGGGAGATCACCGAACGTTACTGTAGATAAACTTCCGATCATCTAATTCTTGCAACCATAAGAATCGGCTTCCGTGAGCTTAATTTCCACAAGCAACAGGGTCAAGCTTGACCGCGTGTCCAATCGCTTCACTCGTTTGCACCCAACGTTTCACTTTCATGCGACTCACAATAAGCATGTGGCATGCAACATATCGTATTTATCCCAAGCCTACCTCTCTCATTCACCAAATGCCCGTTGCTGCCGTTCTTTCAACTGTGGCACAATGCGCAGAGCCAAGGCGAAATCGCCACAGGCTGAGATCCCTAATCCCAATTGAGCTTCAAAGACATCATCCACTACAAAAGGCCGCGCAAGCCGCCTGCTCTTCTGATTTTTAAGCTGAAAGGCTAGCCCTCTTACTGCATCCTTCAACTGGCCAAGGCACTACAGTGATTGCCGTCTTTCTTGTGATCAGGAAGAAGGCGAGTCTCATTGGGAAATGACCGAAGATCTGCTTGGTTGGGGTTAGCCTGGTTGCTAGGTAGAGAGGCGGAG
Source organism: Fusarium sp. NRRL 25303 (assembly GCA_013396255.1). Lineage (NCBI taxonomy): Eukaryota > Fungi > Ascomycota > Sordariomycetes > Hypocreales > Nectriaceae > Fusarium > Fusarium sp. NRRL 25303. The sequence continues at coordinate 113,254 of JAAOAY010000099.1, forward strand.
TCATGATAAATGAGCCAAGCTGAATGGATCACGCCTGTAACGTGAGACATGGGGGGGCTAGCGAGCCTTGAATTGGCACTCTGATTCAAACATAAAGAAGGGCATTGTTCGACAGAGACAAATAATAGCTGTCTTGTTAGCTAGTTAGTGAGAGAGACTCACTATGCAGAAGACATGCTCTGAATAGAAACACGTTACACAACAGAGCCTTCTTATGCGCAAACCAACGCCCCAAAGCCCAATTATGCAGGTCCAAAACCCCTACGTCAAGGACTTTTCAGCCGTACCGTATTACCCATCGTCTAAGCAAAAGCCAAGACCACCAGTCAAGCACATCCCGCTAATTCCGTCCCTTTAGATCCTAGCTCATCCACCAACCAAGGCATAGCCCGGGGGTGAGGTAGGCAGGGAAAACGCCACTGGGGGGGCCTTGGAGTTGTTAGTTTAAAGACGAGGCAGCCTCTCTTCTCTTCCCCTGGGGACGTTGTCAGAAACCGTTGTAGCCTTTTGCAAACAACACCACAGAAGTCATCATGAGGTGGACCACGATAACTACAGCCGCGGCTCTGCTCGGCAGTGTTGACGCCGTCAGCTTCCCGAGATCGAAGGCCGGCAAAGGTTATCTGTCGATGCACGTTGGTACCGTGGAGCGAAACAAGGATAAGCAGCACGATAAGCGTCAAGACGGTGACGCTATCGCCGTCCGACTCGAGAACAAAGATTTCTTCTACGCGACAGACAGTATGTCACTATACTCCTACTAACCAACCAACTACACTTGTTAATACCCTATAGTTGAAATCGGTACTCCTCCTCAAAAAGTCACAGTCCTTCTCGATACCGGCTCCAACGAACTGTGGGTAAACCCGGACTGCGAAGAAGCTCAATCCGCTACTCAATACAACCAGTGTCTTGACTTTGGACAATACGACCCTCGAAAGTCAAAGACACCACCCATCGGTCCTTTTGGTGGCGAGACGCTCAACTATGGCGACGCGTCCGACTCAACGACGCATACATCTGCGACGATTCGATACTATACAGATCTCATGACATTTGGAGACTCAAAGTTGAGAAACCAGACTTTTGGTGTCTTGGTTGAGAGCAATGGTATCTCACAGGGTATCCTAGGTCTTGCGCCTGATCTGAGGGCTGGATTTGACGGCGATGAGCCTTACAGCTTATTGCTCACTTCCATGGCGGACCAGGGACTTATCAACAGTCGTGTGTTCGCGCTTGATCTGCGACACTCAGATGATACAGAGGGTGCTCTGATCTACGGCGGTATTGATCGCAGCAAGTATATTGGCAAGCTGGAGACCCGCCCTATCATTCGTGGTGAGGGTGGTGAGTACCGTCTCGCCGTTGAGTTGGATAGCCTCGGCGTCACCGTTAGCGGTGATACAGAGGACATTCGTGTCTCGAGCTCCGATTCCAACGTTATGCTCGACTCTGGAACGACTCTCACCCGCATGCACATGTCGGTTGCGCGACCAATTCTGGAGGCTCTCGATGCTCAGAACGATGGTGAGGGTTTTTACATGACCGACTGTGAAAACCGCGACCTCGATGGCACGGTTGATTTTGGGTTCGGTGACAAGATCATTAAAGTTGCCTTCAGCGACTTTATTCTTGAACTTGGACCTGGAACGTGCTACATTGGTCTTGTACCTACCAGCGACCAGCAGATTCTTGGTGACTCTGTTCTGCGAGCCGGATACTTCGTCTTCGACTGGGATAACAAGGAGGTCCATCTCGCTCAGGCTGCTGATTGTGGTGATGAGGACATTGTTGCTGTTGGATCTGGCTCTGACGCTGTGCCCAGTGAGACTGGCAAGTGCAAGAGTTCTGATATCACAGCTACTGGACGTGTAAGTCATGACCCCTCGTACTCCTGCGTGATTAAACTGACAACCTTGGTAGGCGGCTACTGCTACTGGCACAGGCGGCTCGTTCCCTACCTCTGCGTACACCACCACTTACACCATCACCTCATGTCCCGACTTCGAACGCGACTGTGCCACAGGCGTCGTGACGACACAGACCTTCAGCGGTCGACCAACCGTCACAGTCACTGCCGGAGCCGGCAGTGGCGGTGATGACGATGACAATGCCGCATGGCAGCCTACACCCCTCGGCTGGGTGTTTGCTGTCATTGGCGGGTTTGCTCTCGGAGTCAACTTGCTATAGACGGGGATATGGTTGTACATATTTTAATGACATCTCTTGGACATGACGATTGTAATTGATAGACCGCATTTAGGGTATGCGTAGCATGAAGCATACGGCGGCGTTTGGTCTTTGCATTATCTCACCTTGTACTCATGAATTGCGTGACTTGGAAATTGCCTCAGCTGTACTGGGCCCCATCGCGTGCATGCTGTGTTCGGTAGTAAGGGAGCACAGCATGCCATGGCTTCACGATCGGGAGATACTTTCGGAGAATTTCTTCCCTCGATGTAGACTTTTTGTGTACCCGTCGTGTTGGATCAACGTGCTTTGCTCGTGGTGCTGCAACAGCTGACAGCCACATCTTGCGCAACGCGGGAGGAAGACTTCGGATATCTCGGGAGACACTCTGTATCCATCAAGAAATGGTCGTGTCTGTGTAATCGCAGTCGCGGGAGTCTATTGAGTCTTTTTCTTGAGAAACATCGGCGCTCTGCTGTAGAATGCGGAATCGCGAAGGTCGATGAATGGCATCTCTCTTGAGGCTCTCACAAGGCTGTCGTGCATCGCCAGGGAGGTGCGAGATTTCTGAGTCTGAGAGTTACATCGTGACACCATTTCACGATTCTGATGGGTGATAGCCGTTGGCGGTGAACAAAAGGCGAAAAATTCAACTCTGATCGGATCAAAAGCTGGGAGCATTGTTGGTTCCAGTGGGCGAAGTCATCATGGCGAGAAACAACAGAACCAGGGCGCTGAAGTCAATTTCACCAACAAACGAAAAGCAGTATATGTTAGTCTCTAACCAGTAGCCAGAATCAAGTGTGTAGTTGCTCTTGATGAGTAATTTCGGTATCTGGCAACATTCTCTCTGCCTTTTTAGGCAATCTGAGTTCATCCTGACTGGTGGACGTCAGCACGGGTAGAACGTGCAACGGTAAGCTTACTTGAGCTTAATTTGACTTTCCAACGGAAAGTTAGCGATATAAGTTGCTCACATAGTACAATGCAGCTTCTTCCCTCTCCATAGCACCGTAAATAGAGTCGTAGTCTATGTTTATACATGAATTCTCTTCGAGGGACAACGCTCCTTATCGAGACGGAATATGTTGACATGGCGGAACTAGGGCGGAATTCAATGCAAGCCACGTACCGAGGCATCGAAGATACGGTCCACTTCCTCTACCCCAATTCCTGCAACGATAGAAGACATACAGAAGCTACTAAGCTCAAAATACCCAATACCAAGAAATAATGTCAACCTTAATTTTTTTAGTCACATGCACCTCGACTTCAGCTTTGACCCCAAAACCATGATCTACGTAACCCTATGGCAACGACCCTATTTCCTATACCTCGGCTGGCACCGAGGTCTTGATATCGCAGCTAATAGGGCCAAGATTGGTGTAATGCGGAGATAGTGGGAATCAAACCGCGCTAAATTGGGTCTTCCCCAGATTTGGAGGAGGCCCCGAAGCGACAAGGAGAAGAGAGAAGCAGGGAACCAACTACGTAGTACATATTCAGCTCCTCATCTTTTTCCCCATTTCCTTTCCTCTATTCTCCTCATTCTCTCCTCTTCTCTCTAGCCTCTGAATACCCTCTCTCTAATCCTTATTCAAGATGGTCTTCTACCCTCCTCCCTCGGTTAGCTTGCCTTTCGGTAAACTCACCCTGTCGTCGGTTTCAGCTCCTCTGCTCACATTCCTTAGAACCTCCCGAGTCAATCACCATCCCGGACTTCATCTTCAGCGATAAGCACGCTCGCAAACCTATTGCTCAGTCCAGAAATCCCTTCACATGCGGTATCTCTGGTAAGACGTACACCACAGAAGAGGTCATCCAGCGTGAAAAACTTCTCGCGCGTGCTCTTGCAAAACGCCTTGGCTATGATGTCCACGATGGAACAGAGTGGGATAGAGTAGTGGCGCTCTTCTCAGTCAACACTGTACGTTTGAGCTCAGTCACACAAAATTCCAACTAACGTATAAGATCGACTACATTACCATGACCCATGCTGTTCATCGTCTGAACGGAATCGTCACACCCGCCAGTGCCGCATATTCTGCTCCAGAACTCGAGCATCAGCTCCGCTCATCCGGCGCAAACGCCCTTTTCACTTGTGTTCCTCTTCTCGAGACTGCTCTCACTGCCGCCAAGGCTGTCGGTATCCCTGAGGATCGTGTTTTTCTTCTACCCGTGCCCGGCTTCGAGGTCAAGCCACCTTTCAAGTCAATTGATGATTTGATTGCAGAAGGCAAGGATGCGCCTGAACTTCAGCCTTTGAATTGGATCAAAGGCCAAGGTTTGAGGCAGGTTGCGTATCTATGCTACTCCAGTGGAACATCAGGTCTCCCCGTAAGTCGCACTGAATATTGATGAAGTGAATGAAGGGCTCACAAATCGTAGAAAGCGGTTGAGATCACTCACGTCAATGTGATCGCAAACGTTATGCAAATGACAGTCCAAAACGCAGAGGGCCGAAAAGTAGCAGGAGTCGACACTCAGGTTCAGCTTGGTCTCTTACCACTCAGTCACATTTACGGCCTCGTCCCAGTCGCTCATTGGGGTAATGCCATCTCACCCTCTTCCCACGTCTCACTGAACTAACTTGTATCAAGGCATCTACAATGGCGACGAGACAGTCATTCTGCCCAAGTTCGAGCTCAAGATGTTCCTTGCCACCGTTCAACGCTTCAAGATCGAGCAAATGGCCCTCGTTCCTCCCATCATGGTCCAAATGCTGAGCCACAAGGCTGAATGCCAAAAGTATGACCTCAGCTCTGTCCGCTTCATCTTCAGCGGTGCCGCTCCTCTTGGAAAGGAAACAATCTTTGGTTTGAACGAAATCTGGCCCAAGTGGAATATCTGTCAAGGCTACGGTAAGCCCCCTTCAATCACGCGTGACGTCTCGTCACTGACTTCGTAGGTCTCACTGAAACGTCACCCGTGGTCTCATCAACTACCGAGCTCGACATCGATCCCGGCTCCTCTGGGTCCCTTCTTCCTGGCATCAAGGCCAAGGTTATCGATGCTGAAGGCAAGGAGGTTACGGAATACAACACCCCCGGTGAACTCTATGTCCAAGGCCCCAGTGTTGTTCTGGGATATCTCAACAATGCAAAGGCCACAGCTGAGACCTTTGTAAACCACAGCGATGGACGCTGGATGCGAACAGGTGACGAGGTTATCATTCGCAAGTCACCCAAGGGCATTGAACATCTTGTTATTGTGGACCGAATCAAGGAGCTTATTAAAGTCAAGGTAAATCTCACATCTTTAACGCCCTTGCTCACCTACTTACATACTCTTAGGGCCACCAAGTTGCACCAGCTGAGCTCGAAGCTCATCTTCTCGCCCATCCTCTTGTCGACGACTGTGCCGTTATTCAAGTCCCTGATGACCGAGCTGGCGAAGTCCCCAAGGCCTTCGTTGTCAAAGCACCCGAAGCCAAGGGCAAATCCGACGAGGAGATTACAAAAAGCATCAACAAGCACGTCGAAGAGCACAAGGCGCGCCACAAATGGCTCAAGGGCGGCATCGAGTTTATCGAGATCATTCCCAAGAGTCCTAGTGGTAAGATCCTTCGACGTCTATTGAGAGACAAGGAGAAGCAGGCCCGCAAGGAGAAGGGAGCTAAGCTGTAATGATATGGTGCATAGAGTGTAAGAAAGAGAAGGAATTTCATCCTTCCTACCAGGAATTCGAGCGATTAATGACTGTTAGATAACTTAACAAACTTATCATATATCTTTGACCTCGTGGCAAGCCTATACTACTGAATCCCAGCTTCATGGTATCAGCGCCAGGCCAACTGTAAGAAGAAAAGCACGATGTTCAGCGAATTCAATCGACAATCCAGAACGAGTAAGATTGTCGCCAAATGGAATTAAACTCTCACTGAACGAGACGATCTCCAATTGACGAATTATTGCTCAAAGTGCTCTTTGGAATCATAAAACCCTTCTGCCGTGCTCTCATTCTGCACATCGGACTGATGCCATCACCAAATTAAGGATCTCTCTGAAGAGACTGTAGATCAGGATTAATGCAGTTTCCAGGATCATTCATGATATCACATTGATACAAGTCCGAGCATTCATTAAAGCAATAAGACGACTGCGTTGTATTGAATGAAGTCTGGCTGAGATGTCTATAAAGCGAATGGAACTTTTGTATTATATCGATTCATCAATCTTTACCTGGAAACTCATAATATCCCTGCCCCTTTTCATGGGATATTTTTCGTGAGTCTGTCTCGAAGACTTCTTAAAAGACCATGCCCTTGGCCTGCTTGCTTTGAGCATCCTTCTCCTTAATGTCGATGTTCCTCCACATGAAGAGGCAGACGACGCAGAGAGGGATGAACGCGCAACCAGCGTAGATCATCTTTTGCTGCACATAGTCATAAGCAGCAATGATAGCATCTCGCTCAGGGCTACCAGCGGGGTAAGACAGCTGAACGTTGATGTCGCCATAGATGGTAGCAGTCATGTTCTTGGCAGACTCGGGGAGCTGTTTGGCAAGCTCGGTGGGTAGCATGTTTGTCCAGATGCCACCAGCAATTGCCACACCGATAGAGGAACCGATACCACCGAACATACCCCAGATGGCCAGAGCGACGGCGACATCCTGATGCTTGACGGAAGACATGACTGCGATACGGGCAGTCAAGGACCAGATACCACTGTAGATACCGTTGAAAAGCTGGCACATGACGAGCCAGTTGACGGCAGTCTCAGGGTGACGGAAGTGGATGAGAAGGGCGGTACCGAGAACCAAGAAAGGCACACCGACGAAAGAAGGCCACTTGAAGCGTCCCAGGTATCGGATGGCGATACCAACGAAGGGTCCAACGAAAGCAGCCATCAGAGAGAACGAGTTGAGGATATAACCAGAAGTAGTGACACTCTCAAAGTGGACAACCTGCAAGTAAGAGCCGTAATAGGTATCCCAGCAGAAGATAGAGGCAAACATAATACCATAGATGAGACATGCTCCCAAAATGGTGCGATCGGCAAGTAGGTGGAAGGGGAAGTAAGGCACAGGGGCGAAGAACTTCTCCCAGACGACGAAGCTGGCAATGAGAACAACACCAAGGACTGGCATGGCAATGATGTAACCAGTGGCCCATCCGTTGGGAGCAGTAGCAGCGATGCTGAAAGGGAGTAGGAGTAGCGCCCAACCGGCACTGGTCAGGAAAAGACCAATAACTAGAACAATGTTAAAGACTGTGCGTCCAAAGCGGACAAAGGGTAAACTCACCATCGAACTGCACAAAGTAATACTTGAAAGACTCCCAAATAGTGCGGTTGTGTACCTTCTCAGGGGCAAGGCCAAACTTCTTGGCCTTCATCTCATTCATGATGAAGATAACCATGACGGGAATGCAGAACGCCAACAGGATGATACAGAACGAACCAAAAGCCCATCGGAAGTTGACGTTCTTCAAGAAGAGCTCCGCAATCTTGGGACCGGCGAAAGTGGAGCTGATGGTAGGCGTGTAGTTGATACCCATAATGATCAATCGGTTGCGGAGAGTAGTGGTGTCAGCGACAACAACGTCAATGACATAGATGAGACCGAGATGGCCAACCCAGTAGAACGTATGCGCAGCAGCATACATCTCGACGCTGTTACATGTAGCCTTCATGATCATACCGACGACAATCAGGAGAACCATGGCACCGAACCCCCAGACTCGACCCCAGATGTCAATGATCTTGGCAAGAGTCAAGTTCCAGACGGCACCCAGAATCGAGGCTACGATACCAGTTGAGGCGAGAAGACCGTGTGAAGCGAAGGCTGAAGTGACGTATGGGATGAGGTTGCTCTGCACATTCTGGAGCAGACTATCGACGAAGGAGACGAGGAACAGACTAGAAGATACAGGATCAGTATGGTCATAGCAACTTAAGCTGATCACTTACAAGACAAATGTGGCAATCAGCATCTTCTTAGTCCAGACGCTGGTGATGGCCTCGGCTTTCTTGACACCCTGTTGCTTGAACTCATCGTCGGAGAAGTCCTTGAGATCCTCATCGACCATGATGTTGTTGTTGTTGGCGGGAGCCTTCTCAATGTCTGGAACAGACACTTCGTTGACAGGCTCAGGCCCGTTCATGGTATGAGTCGCCATTGGAACGAAAGGTATCAGGATCGTTCCAAAGGGAAGAGGTGCTCAATTCGGCTCAAAGGGCTGAGCGAAGAAAGAGAGAAGTAAGCTTGACGATTGCTCAATCTATGAAGGGACCACGAGGTCGCATTGAGGGGGGAGAGCACCCATTAAGTACCTTGCCCTACCAGGCCAAGATCGTAGCTCACTGCAACTCTGGCTGCATGGGAAGCTCTCACTAGAGCGAGAATTGAGAACTGGGATAGGCGCTGATCATCCATGGCTAGATTTCATAGAGCGAATCCTTCGGAAGGCTAAAACGGTAACTGGTCTCCGATGGGTGAGCTTCCTAAGCCCACCTATAACTGGCTGCGGTAAGTCTGCCATGAGCCTGGTAAGGATTAAGCTCATTGCGGCCCTGGACAATCAACGGCAGAAAGCCCCTGTTCGAGACGAACCCTCTCGCTGCAGAGACGTCCCTGGTTCTGGGATGGCGAGAAAAAGACGCACTAACACCGATCATCCACGCTCTATTTGCTTGGCCCTACGAGTCTAACCCTTGGGAATAGCACCGTAGATGTGCCAAATGGAGACCTTGCAGTGTCGAGAGCATCGTCCATTGGATGAAGCTTATTTCCAGAAGCTATCCGCCCATCGACCGGGGTGAGTTGGCCGAGAGTGGCGTCGCTCCAACTGCTTGGTAGGGTATGGCGCCGTTTGGTGTTGACCCCCAAGAACACCAACGCAAGTTTTTCAGCGCTAGTCGCATATCTGATCATCTGATAATCTGATAAGCAGCATCCGCACCGAAGATCGCACCTCTTGGCCGCCCTTCACCTTCCAGCGTGCGGCGTAGCATTGGCACGTCAATCTCATCCGTCCTTCTCCGAGTATAAGCATGTGAAGGAAAACTTATGATACTTTTGCCTTAGAAAAGGGCCAAAAGGCTCGGTTGGCCCAGGGTTTCGTTGCATGTTGCTTGTCATATAAAACGAGACAGATTAGATCGATCGTAAGGCCAACAACCACCAACCAACAGCGCGTTTATAGCGTCTAAAGAAACGCAGCACCGCATAACAAGCCGTGGGGCCGTACAAGATTATTTCCCGGTAAGTGGGCGCTGGTCGATAGTAAGAAAAGCCAGACTCTGATTTGGCCCTGATGAGTTTTCGGGTCATTTCGAACCAGGAAGGGCAGAAGAGGCGCCTTTTGGCGTAAATAAGGTCGTGAGCTATGGTCTTGGCATCAGGCAATCGGAGAGAAAATGGGCAAGCCACTAGAACGGGATTCCGAAGCATAGTTTTTGGCCTTGGGCCTAGTCTCGAGGCTCTGCGGGACTCGTGCTCTCTTTTATGTCCTTATCAATCTGAAGAAGATATAACACTGCAAAATCGAGCCTTGCCCTAGTGGCATGATGTTCCATAGGCCAAAGCACGTCTGACTGATCTCGGATTCGCTGATAGAGCTGTTGACGATCCGGTCGAAAGGAAGTCGATTGTCAAGTGGTTCAAAGATTGAGACTTGAGGCAAATTCCTTTCCTTACTGGGGCCTTTGGTGTTCGGTTCAACGTCTTGGCAAGCCCTTCGTCCAGTCTGGAAATAAGCATTCCATCCACAGCTTGCAATATGGCTCGGGACCAACGATTCTAGGTTCAGCCCACTGTGGATGTCAAGCATCGGATTGACTGCTGCCTGGCCAATATCTTCCGCTCTCTTGACATGCTTTGTCGTACTCATGTGGGGGTCCGGTGATTGATAGGCCGATTCTGCAGGCTCACATCCGATGAATGGTCTTTTGATGTTCCAGACAATATGAATGCACCCTGGACCTCTTTAGCACCGCAAAAGCCGACCGTCCGGGTGACATTTTCCTTGAGGTGGGCCAGAGAACTCCTTGTCGTAGAGTTAGAGAGTCTTGGCACCGGGGAGCAGTGAATAGTCTCCCAATAGCATCGCAATATATCCGAACTACTGTAGTCTTCTCTACTTACAGAAAAGAGCCTTGCCTTTCCCTGGACCAAGGAATTAGTGTAAAGAGGCCGAGAACAACGGCCAATCTAAAATTTGACAAGGAATGGAGTCTTTGAACCTCCCGATTTGATCCGCCAAAGCGTTCCTCCGATGGCAGAATATGGAACTGCATTTTGGATAGAAACAATAACTCAGAGAGCATCACATCCCCATGAGAGCACTCTATGAGGTGAACTGATGTCCAGTTTCATCGATATCGAGGCTGGTTGTGTTGCATCGCCGATCTGATCTTTGCCACCAACTGCAACTGCAACTAACTGATTGATTTGATAAGATTAGATTATCTCGAAATGCTTAAATTGCCATCATGTCTTGGCATTGAACCCTGGTGGCGCCGCGAATCCTTCGACGTCGTTGATCCTGAATTTTTGTGTGCACATGACCGGAAAGGCTGCCGGTCAAATTGCGACATTTGGAATAGACAATGATCCTACGAACTGAAAGATTGAGAGGAACGCGTGGCCACGCCAGGGTTGGTGAGAAACCTGGCGGTTAGTATTATAAGTGATAGACGTACTTGAGTAAGTGTAGGTTGGCTTTGAACAGTCTTACTTTGAACTCAGAAAGCTTTGATCGGATTAAGTAAGTATGTTGAAAGAAGGCTCTGAGCTCTATTGCTCTCAAGTGCCAATATAGAGCTGATATCATTCGCACATAAAATGCCAACCGTGCTGACATCGCAAGTTGTTATCATCGAGTTCGAGAAGCCTGAGACTTTTAACGAGGCGATTCAGGTCTGCGTAGGTTGACTCCGATGTGCTATAGTTACTGCTTGCACTCGACACTATACATCCCGTGTGATCGAACAAGGACGCCATCCCCTATGTCGGCAAGCCGCCTGTAGTAATACTCGCTATGTTTGGCCTCATGTGTCAAGCTCGTAAAGTAGTACCGCGGGGAAAAGAATGCGGATACTTTGATGCGGTGGTTGTGCCTCATTTTCCAGGTAAGCTTGCGATCGATCGATAATAGCGTCTTTCTTTGGGCGGAAATGGACAATCACTGGCCTGTATTTCCACTCAGAAGCAACGACAGTAGATTCACTAGCCTCGATCTTATTATAATTTACTCGAGAGAAGCCAAGTATCAGATGTAGCGAAACACTGCCGAGTCGAATGCCTTGACTTTTACTATCTGGGCGATCGGTGGTCTGTCGAGGGCGGCAAGTTGATCGCTGTCAAGCCTATGCAGGGAAGAACTACAACTTTTCCCAACGACCACAAGACATGTACGAATGGAATGAGACATGTGAAAGGGGGTTCGATATTTTGATGCCATCAAGCGGTCGCTATTAAGAGAGTACTCAGAAGAATATGATTGAGAAGTTGGTGTCCCTAAGTCTGTCTCTCTGTATAGGTGCAAGGTCTGTTCTCACATGGCAGACGAGACCTAAGCATAGCAGTTTTCACAAACATAAAGAAACAGCCCAGGTAAAGACAGCCCTTACATTTCTCTTCGGAAAATGAAACTGTGCTAACTGCCAGTCGATAGAAGTGCAGTCGTTAAGGCCAGTGCCAATCTGTTAGTTACCTTATTTCAGTCACCGGATGCACAAGAGGTCACAGCTTCACAAGAGACAAACAACTACTTCACTTGGAAAACAAACATAGGCGAGCATTGGGGATTGATTCAAACAATAAGTCAATATTAACATTAAACAACCAGCCAGCGGGTATATATGCTTCTGTGCATCTCGGCTCAACTGGTAACTTCCCTTGCTCTTTTTCTTTTCTACTTCTTTTTTTTTCTTCGACCTCCAGACTTGATGTCACATGAGGATCCGGTCAGTACCAAGTTTCCACACTAATGCATAGTTCGTAAGGATCGTAAGAATGATACATGTTTGATGAGCGCGCTGTCTAACTTCCCTGGAAGCTCAAGCGGTCTCGGGGTGCGGGCGTACATAGCATACATACAGGTCCCGCCTCAGGTACCAAGACCTAATCTATAAACAACAAGGAAAACAGAGATGATGTGCGAAGCGCATCATGACCCTTAGAGGGCAATGGCAACAGCCAGGATGGCGGCGGCGATGCCCATGCCGTTGCGAGCGGCACCAGCAGTCACGGGAACGCCAGTAGCGGTAGGAGCGGGGAGACCACCGGTGCCGACAGCGGGCTTGCCAGTGATGAGAGTCTCACCAGCGCCGGGAGCCTCGTAGCCGGGAGCAGGGGCCTCAGTACCGGCAGCGGGAGCGGTAGCAGGGGCAGTCTGGGCAGGGATGGGACCGTTACCAGCAGGGCCGGAAGTGAAGCCAACCTCGGGGACAACGATCTCAGTCTCAATGGTCTTGACAGTGGATGAACCCTCAACAGGAGTACCGCTGGCGACAACGGGCTCAGTGATGGTGGTAGCGACGACAACGGTGGTGTAGTGAGCAGAGGTGATGATGGTGGTGCCAGTGACAGTGATGTGCTCAGTGACGGAGTCGGCACCGGTGGCGATAGCAGGGTTCTCCCCGGCGTAGGGAGCGCAGATACCCTGGAAGAAGGAGACAGCCTGGGCGACAGTGTCATCGTTCTCAGCGTGGGCGTAGAGGCACTCAAAGACGTTGGCAACGAAGTCCTTGGAGGGGCAATAGCAGGCAGCGTCGGTGTTATCCTTGCAGTCAGCGACGTACTCAAGGAAGGTGTTCAAGCAGCTGGGGACAACATCGGGAACGTCGTAACCATCCTCAGGAGCCTTGGTGGTCTCGGGCTTCTCGTCGGAACCAGTCTTGTCGGGCTTGGGAGCCTTGTGAGTGATGGTCTCGGTGACGGGGCAGATGGTGGTGGAAACGGCAACAGTCTCGGTGACAACAGCAGGGGTACCGGCAGTGACAGGGCAGTTGGTGACCTCAGGACCACAAGAGGTGATGGTCTTGACCTCAGTAGAGTAGATGGTAGAGGTGCTGTCGTAGCTGGTGACAATGGTGGTGTGCTCCTCGGGGACATCAGTGGTAGCGTTGGGGGAAGAACCCTCGGTGGTCTTGGCAGGCTTGTCACCAGTGGGCTTCTCACCAGCAGGCTGGGTGTAACCAGGCTTGTCACCACCCTCAGTAGGCTTGGTCTGGGCAGGCTTGTCGCCAGTAAGAGTCTCAGTCACAGGGCAGATGGTGGTGGAAACGGCAACAGTCTCAGTGACGATAACGGGAGTACCAGCAGTGGCGGGGCAGTTGGTAACCTCAGGGCCACAAGAGGTGATGGTCTTGACCTCAGTGGTGTAGACGGTGGAGGTGCTGTCATAGACGGTGGTGATAACGGAGGTGTTCTCACCAGCAGGGACGGTCTTGGTCTCCTCACCAGCGGGCACAGTCTTGGTGTTCTCGCCAGCAGGGACAGTCTCGGTGTTCTCGCCAGAAGGAGCAGAGGTAGTCTCAGAGCCAGAGGATCCGGAAGTGGTCTTGCCGCCGGCAGGGACAGTCTTGGTCTCTTCGCCAGAAGGAACAGTCTTGGTCTCCTCACCAGCAGGGACAGTCTCAGTGTTCTCACCAGCGGGAACGGTCTTGGTGTTCTCACCAGCAGGGACAGTCTCGGTGTTCTCGCCAGATGGAGCAGAGGTAGTCTCGGAACCAGATGAGCCAGAGGTGGTTTGCTCACCGGCAGGAACAGTCTTGGTCTCCTCACCAGCAGGGAAGGTCTTGGTGTTCTCGCCGTAAGGAACAGTCTCAGTGTTCTCACCAACGGGAGCGGAGGTGGTCTCAGCAGGAGAAGAACCAGAAGTGGTTTGCTCGCCAGCGGGGACAGTCTCAGTGTTCTCGCCAGAAGGAACGGTCTTGGTGTTCTCACCAGCGGGCACAGTCTCGGTGTTCTCGCCTACAGGGGCGGAGGTAGTCTCAGCAGGAGAAGAACCAGAAGTGGTTTGCTCGCCAGCGGGGACAGTCTCAGTGTTCTCGCCGTAGGGAACAGTCTCGGTGTTGCCACCAGCGGGAGCAGTAGTAGTCTCCTCACCGGCAGGGACGGTCTTGGTATTGTCACCATAGGGGATGGTCTTGGTGTTGTCGCCAGAGGGGACGGTGTAGGTGTTGCTGGGAGGCTGAGGCTTGTCACAGTCGAAGTCGATTTGGGGAACCTCGACACGGCACTTGTCCTTGGGCTTGTTGGGCTGCTTGGGGTAGACGAATCGGACGTTCTTAGCACCACCACACTGGCTGTTGTAAACATCGGTACCGTCCTTAGAGCAGTCGGCCTGGTGCTTGCAAGTAGAGCCGTCGGGCATGTCATAGTGGAACTCGAGGCGGCAGTCAAACTCGGGTCGGACGTGGAACTTCTTCAGAGAGAAAGACTTCTCCTTGCTGCCAGCGCCACATCCGAAGGAGGGTGCGGCCTCCTTGGCAGGGCCACACTCAGCAGAGATAGACTTGCCAAAGGTTCGGCCAGAGAGATCGCGCTTCGACTTATCGGTTCCACAGGTCCAGCCCTTGAAATCAAAATCGTTGTACTTCTCGAACTGACCGACCTGGAGATCATCCCAGTACCAGCCTTTCTTCTGGTTCTCCTGACACTTGTTGTCGATGGCACGGGGAGGAGTGTACTTGGGAGCCTCCTTCCAGTTACCCCAGTGAGCGGAGACCTCGCCAAGGCTGGCAGTGAGAGCCAGAAGGGCAAAGTTGGCCTTCATGGTAAAAGAATTGTCGGGGGGTGGTAATAACTAGTTGTGTGTGTAGCGAGTGTGTTATATGCAGAACAGAATATTAAGAAATGGAGTCAAAGGAAACGAATGACTTTGACACCAGAACAAAAAAGAGAAACTTTGGTGTAAAGAAAAGAGGAAAAGAAAAAGGTGAGTGATAATCCAAAAGGAAAGTCGAAAGAGGTGGGAATGAGAAGCATCTATATACCCACGAGTCTCTGTGTCTATCATAAGACCTGGAGGAGTGCTGGCCTGCGGAGGTAAAGAGCAACCAGTCCGGCATCTGGTACCAAACATGGGTTGTCCCCTCTATGGCCCATGCCTGGTGGAGATACCGCCGGCGATGGGAACCCCTGATACTCCTCTAAGTCAGGTTGAGCATCGACGGTCGGCTGGATGTTCGAAAAGGTCTCTCCAAGAATTCAGGTCCGTCCGGTGAGGTTTGACACAACGGTTTGTGGTCCAGGGCGCCTCAGGGACAATGACAAGGATGGGTATCCGTGACATGGACCCATGTCATCAGAAGTTTCTCCATTGACAGGGGTCTTTAACAGCGGCTCGGTGCCAGCCCAATGATCTGTGGCAGCATTATTCAGGGTGTGTGTCTTTTTCAGGTCTTGGCTGTGGATGGACTGATGAGCGAGCGACTTCGCACCATGCGAAGCGCAATGCCCAACGGTAGCCAATGTGATGCCTGTGCCTGGCCATGGATGAGAAGCAACCTTGTCTTTACTCGCCTTGCCGAAGTGCAATTCTTAGAAAGGTTAACATAACTTTTTGTTTATGCTTGACAGGGCTTGCTTCAGCTGGCCCATCTCCCGCTGCTGGGCTGCGCTTCAAGACGCCGCACTGCATATCCCGATCTTCAGGCGCTTGCCATGAGAAAACAGTGCAGTATGTGAACCAATACAAATCGAAAGGCGGTTATGCATATTCTGATTAAAGCTCCGAGGCGCTACTGCATGTGCTGATGGCCACTAACAGAGCGCCTCTCAGTTGGCCAAAAGTGAAACAGAGCTTCTAGCCAGTTACCGAGGTGGGTGTTTAGAGCACTTTGCGGGGCATCGACAGCGGGAAGATTCACACCCCGCTGTGAGGCTTGCACTTGGACGCTGAGATAGCGGTTAAACTGAGACAATGAGGAACAGAGACAATTCAGGTGGTGGATGCGGACTCAGGCAGTCAGGTTACAGTCATTGGTATCCCCTACTGAAAGCACAGTACCTATCGTTGACGCATAATACAAGTCATAATTTACAGCGCCAAAAGGGGTTCGCTCTCTTTTCCTGCCTGAGATGTTTCTTTCCTTTTCCCCAGGACAAATTGCTCCTTCCGTGTCTGCCGTCCTTTTCTTGGGTATCATCCATCTCTACGAATGGGCAAGTGCAACTGATGAATGAAACGCTGCGCCACCATATTAGAACTTGTTAAGAATCAGGGGCATCGATGGCCCGGACCCGTTAACGTCCCGCACAGGCTTCTGCAGGTACAGACACCATATCCGCCAATCGCGCAGCAGCGCTTGCTTGGATGCCCTAGCGGTTGCCAATTGGCCGTTTTGGCATTTTTTGGGCGAGCCACTAAAGGTGCTGAATCAAGGTATAAGGCACTTGCTTTTGTTCTTGTTCGGATTTCTCCCTAAATGGGAGCATCGTGGTCCGGCGCTGCTTCCCCAGACCGCCACCGCAAGCCACTGACGGTTGGTCGTGACAGATGGAAGGTGCCAAGGCATCGTCGCTTGCAGTCACGCCGTTACCGACCTCGCTTAAGGTACTAGGAAAATAACGTGCTCGTCCTCTAAGGTAATCTAGATGGGTCACTTTTTGATATCAGCAAAGCGATGCTGGTAATTACTATGCATCACGATTTCATTATCAAGAATGGGGAATGTTTCTTGACTCATCCTAAAAATAACATCGCCTTGTGATTAACCCTCGCACTTGTTCCTCTCCATGGATCTACAGCAGGCCTCCGAAGAAACCACGATTGAGTAAACCCTACACCTTGAGCATGTCAATAATTATGGTTCAACCACGGGTTGCTACGTCAAAAGAGATTACAACACGTAGGGACTTGGTCTATTTCCCCTTTTGCAGCAGCTCGCTAATTGATAGGAGAACGGAGATATTGTAGAGCCAGTCCACAAATCCACCGTTTCCACCGGACTTGACCGGGATGCGAATCACGGAAGCAGGCCATCTATGATGGACAGGGTTCGTGGAATAAGTGATGATGGATCTGGCTAACACGGCCAAACGCAGGCTTGGCCTGACTGATGGCCTGACTGATTGATTCAGTTGCCTTGCTTGTCCATCATCTCTGGGCCTCATTTGCTGTGATAGGTCTGAACAAGATGAAAGCTCCCAATTCGCAGCATTTGCTGTTCTGATCGGATCACACTGGTCATGATGAAGGCCAGACTATCCCTAAGCCTGGTACTTTATTACTGGGTGCTGGTTGATGGACTACGAAACATGGCGCTTGCATATCACTAGAAATATATGCATAGGAATCACAATAGGGTAAGAAAATTTGTCATGGGCAGCATTGGTTCTCTGCGATCCCTTTCATCATGCCGAAGCTGGCCAGAATTACCAACGCCGAATGGTCTCGTGGCTACCCAGCTTCCGTCTCTATCTTTAGGACGGGTATTCATTTTTAGCACCGAGCGCCACCGCCCGTCCAGTAGCATGGCGAGACAGACCCTGGGCGCGTGTTTGACGCCAAGGAGTCTCAGGAACAGGCCGCCCTAGTCTGTTTCAACATCAGGGCAGCCAATCATCAATTACTGAGCTACAGATCTGAGACGACGCCGATGTCTTCCAGCCCTATTACCCTTCGAGTTTTTTTCCTCTTCACAACCTTAGCAGATCCTGTTCTGGACCTGAAAGCATCCCAAAAGAGAGGTCGCAAGGGAAGAGCGCCTAACCAGGACTCTCGGGTCAAAATATCGCGAGCCTACCCGTCCGGTGTTTCCCAAGCGGAACGATCGGCAAATGCTTGTTTGTTTTGGCAATCATGAAGTCCCGGGTAGCTTTTGGTGATACGGGAAAGTAATTGCCAGCAACTGAAATCGAAGCCAAACAACATCCAAACACGATGCGATTCAACATGAAATAATTAATAATATCAAGGTCTCATCGGGATGTCTTCAACAGCCAACTGAATCTTATACCAGTTCCGTTGCAATATTCTGTCCCAGATAGAGCTCTAACGATCGTAATTGCTGTTTGCTCTTACAGCCTCAAGGTTTGAGTTACCAACCTTGAAACTATGCTTACTTGGCTAACACCAAAT
Source organism: Fusarium sp. NRRL 25303 (assembly GCA_013396255.1). Lineage (NCBI taxonomy): Eukaryota > Fungi > Ascomycota > Sordariomycetes > Hypocreales > Nectriaceae > Fusarium > Fusarium sp. NRRL 25303. The sequence continues at coordinate 131,477 of JAAOAY010000099.1, forward strand.
CGGGAAGTGCACGGGTTGTTTCATTCAAAAGACTGAATGACGAAAAGGGCAGCTTGAACAACCAGTCGCAACATATGGTAGCCCTGTCCTTCACCTGAATCCCCAGTCTGTATCCAACCTTAGTCTATAACGACAAATTTGGTCTCTCTGGACCACACAGATTGATGGCTTTCTATGCCGTCGAAATTGCGAACCAGTCATGGCTTGTGAGCAATCTTTTGTCGATTCAGACTTGTTCAAATGACTAGCAGCAATCGCCTACAGGATTTCGACCGCATATTCCACCAACTTCCACGCACTTGAGATCAACGGCACTATTGATGAAAGCTCCCGGTGGCTTGTTCACGTCAGGGATCAATTAGCCTCTGTGCGCTATCAATCGACAATGATGGGCCCCAATGCAACACCTAACGTAGCCTTTAGCTAAAATATTTCTCCGTGGTGGTACTCCCGCCAAAAAAAAAACCCCCAAAAACCAGCAACGACGTCCCATGTTCACAAAGGCGAAATACGGCATTCCATAAAATGACTAAGGCGATAAGCAGCTCAAGATCTTCATGAGGCCGCTGTGCTGGTACTCCTGACAAAATTGAGAAGACTATATCGGTAATCTTGACGATGTATCATCGCCGTTGTCGTTTCGTTTTCAACCCCGGGTTGTCATTTTGTCGATAGCCTGTCTAGCCTGTTCTGTATGCCACGTTCAGTCGCCTAAAGCCCAGGCTCGCGGATTAAGGTCGAACCATCATAGAATGTAACGATGCCCTGAAGACCCCTGGAGCCAGAACGATGCAGCGTCACAACGCGTGTTCTTGGGCCGGACAGGGGAGAACCCGGCCGAGACTAGTTCGATTGTCCTGCCAGGTTCGACTTAGCGTTTTCTCTTCTCGTCGTTCCGTGTTTCGAGTTACGGCCGTGGTGGCTTTGGATGAAACTTGCGATCTGCCAGGCACTACACAAGCGGTAGTTGTATTTTGCTTTTGAACGTTGAAGTGACATGGTTCTTTGCTTTTTTAGTAACGTCAATTAACTGTCACCAATAGCCAGAAACCACCTTGATAGCGGACTTTGATCGAGACACCCAGTCCTGGGTGTCGACACGCGGTCGTATGTTTTTATGACAATGCAGTAAATGAGATAAGATTATGCTCAGGCTAGTTTTGCTGCAACATGCTGATCGTCAGTCACCTCATATTCGATCGATTAGACCATGAATTTATTGTTCAGGGCGATCACCTTGCACCAAATGACTCCACTGATCATCATATCCAAGCGTTATTCTTTATCCTCCGGGTGTTTCATGGACTGACTACAGCTTACACGGATCAGAGCTGACTCGCCTTACAGCAGCTCGGTCCAGCCAAGAAAAAAAGACCACCCATCGAGTAGAGTCCTGGCCGAGCTGGCTTGTGTGTTTACTGTTGCATTTCAGTTGGTTCACTTGTCAGTTTCCTTGCAAGCACTTGCATGGGTATGACCGTAGCTTTACAACCTCTCAGGGGAACCAAAGGTTTCTATGACAATTCACATCCACCAACCCTGATTGAGCTCACAGGACCCAACAACGGTTCAGGCTTGCGAGCGTACCTGCATTATCTTCCGAGTTCCGTCCATTTGGGGATCGGGCTGATGCCGCATCGGGTTGTGCAAACCTGAACTTGACCGATTCCGTTTCCACTTCGGGGAGCTAGGAGGTGGCTGTGAAGTTTGGAAGTTTCCATTATTTCCCTGCGTTTCTTTCGAGCTGAGTGGTGGAATTCTTCCCGGGTTCCTTCAACCTGGTCGTTCTTCCGGTCGACAATGGGGTTAAGCAATCACAGGCTGGAAGTTTTACCGCGAACTGAGAGGTTCCGACAGGATCCGCGTATTGCTAAGTCACTAGACAATTGTGATAGCTAAAGTGACCAACATCTGTCGAGAGTTAAAGCAAAAGCTTTGCAAAAGCAAACAGGGCCTTTCATGTGATGACCAGTGACTATTCTAAGAATTGACGGGGGCCGGTTTCACCATGGGAGCCACTTGAGCACAAAATCCCATATTATAGGCTTTCTCAATGAGTTGAGCATTAAGAATGCGCATTGGCCATTTTATATTCGAAACGGCGATATTGAAGCTGAAAAAAAGTCAAACACTGGCTTGCCAGCTTGGAAGGGATGTAGGAAGAACTTTCACTTGACCTTTCACTTGCCTCGGAGAGGTATCTCACAAGAGAAACGTGCTAGATACTGGACATTGACCTTCCAATGAATCTGATTCACCTTTCCTGATTTCTTTCCATGGTGTCTAGTGAATCACGGGTGCCCTGGTCTGTATATCACTAATAATGAAAGCTCAACCAGCATCGGAACTATCAAGCTCGGTTTCTGAGTTCAACTTGTCAGATCCCTTTTAGTCCAAGAGTTTACGCTCCCAAGCTTTCTCCACAAGAGGTAGAGCCCTCCTACTCATCCACTCCGATCGCAGAACCTGATCAGCTGTCAAACGCTCTTCTGGCCTGAAGCGCAGCATCCCTTTGATCATATCTAAAAAGGCATGACTCTCATCATTATCCATCTGTTCAGTGCCCTCTTCCATTCTCGGATCCTGGATATTCATGTGAAAGCGTTTCTCAAGGGACCAATATTCCCGTTGCCCTTTTGGCTGTCCCTTTTCCTCAAACTCGTTCAACTTTGCCTCCCACTTCTCCCACCATTCCCGAGGTAGCGGGCCAAGTGCGTCGACCTGGTCAGCAATTACCTCGTCCCAATTGAATAAGAAGCTGCTCATGAATGGCCCATCACCCATGACCTCCCAGACCATAAGTCCCAGACTCCATATGTCGGAGGAGAACGTAAGAGGCTTTGTGGGATCAAACTTAGCTTCGGGTGGCCGGTTTTGTAAATGGGTATAAGACATCAATCTGGTTTCCTGCGAAGGGTTGAAGGCTGTTCCAAAGTCGGCGAGCCATAGTTTAGCTTCGGGCAATAGAACCTCGTCGCTGGGTTTACCGAGCCAGTTTGGCGTATATAAATTCTTTGGCACTGACGGTGAGGTGACCGGCTGACCATCGGTCCTAGTCACTGGGTAAGGGTCTGGTTTATAGTATTTCTCATACACCTGCTGGATGGAGAGATGATCGAGCTCTGATCCAGACAATTGGAGCAACACATTTCTAAGATGAATGTCTAGAGCGTATCAGATGTCGTCTGAGTGACCCAAACACGTGGGTTTGATACTTACCACCGTGAACAAAGCCGGCGTGGTGGACGTATGCCGTTGCTATGACGAGCTGTGCAGAAAGTGCCCTGGCTACGTCAAGTCGGAATGATTTGTATCTTGAAGTTTTGATGGATTCGGCAACGCTACATCTGGCGGGTGCAGTGACAATGCAAGCGTGTGTGCCGTTGGGCCCATGAAGGGTAAAATGATCAAGTACTTGAGTGATGAGGTGACCAGAGAAGTCATTGGTCGGATTGCCAGCCAATTTGAGGAGAATCTCTCTCTCTTTCGAAACTTGGTCAGCCGTGCCGTGCCGACTTTGACGGCGACGTAATTATTGAGCTTCTGGTCGCGTGCAAGCCATATGGTGGAATAGCCACCTTGGCCCAGCTTATCAACTATGTGATATCGCTGGTTGAGCGTGTCATTCACCTCAATGGGATGGTAGCCCCCAGGGCAGTATCTGTCGACGTATTCGACATTTCTGTAAAGCTGATAGGTTGGTGAGTCTTCAGACTGCGTGGATTTTGCTCTTAGACCAGAAACGCGATATTGGTAGCAACGCCGTCTCAAAGACGTGCGAAAAGAGCCTCTCGTGGAGCTACAACACGAAATTCGATGAAATAGCGGCAGCATTTCGTATCCGCAAAATTCTAAGCGGATTTTGGGTTGGGCATAGGACGTCGTCAGTTGGACGGTGTCAGGACAGAGGTCAATCTGCTAACCTAGAGTGAGCACTTGGGTGCCCAGAATGATTGTTCAACACAGGTAAGCCCCAATGCTTGTGAGTTTAAAACACTATCTGAACAAACCCCATTAAATTTTGGCTCTTTCTTACAGAACCAATAACTATAAGACTGTGCGGGTTAGCATCAGGCATTTAGACAATTGTGCAACCAATGTCAGTCTTGTTAGGATAGTATCTGTTCATACCAGTCGCCTAGCATTGTGTATGTACTGCGCTGCGAACACGATTATTGTCATTCGGGACAAAGACCCGAGTTATGAACAAATAAGAATGAAGATGCATAAAAGGCTTAAACCCTCCTCTTTGACCAGAAATTGTGTGACATTGAGAGTTGCTCTCTAGCGACGACACAAGAAAACTAACCCACATAACAATCCTCAGTATGGCACCAATCAGGACATGTAAACAGGTCCGTTTCAAGGATCAATATGAACGACCCAAGAACAAGGCCTCTCTTACTGAGATGGGAAAACCAGATGGCATCACCATTCTCACGAAAAACGATGAAGTATGCCGTTTCATCACCGGCACCCTCTCTCGCTTTCTCAAACTACTTGAGATCCCCCCCAACACCCATCTCATCGAACATCGTCCTTGGAGTGCAGGAGGGATCTACACCATCCGCTCCGTCGAGCCAATTCTGCCCAATACAAGGTATGATATCGCCGTGCGTGTCATTATACACCATGAGATGGGATGTGTGCAGGTAATTTTCTCAATGGCGAGAGGTTTGTCTGATAGAGTCTCACTTCCGCCCGCGCAATGGACTGAAGTGCCGAACATGGAACTTTCCTTGAACAATGGTATGAAGGTGTGTGTTCAGATTGAAGACTCTATCTATGGACAGTTGTTGGCATCTTACCTCAAGGAGCTGGGCTTGCTTGAGTTGCAAGCGAATGGAACAACTGACATGGAAATGGAAAGTTCGCAATGATGTTCTCGGGAAGACCATAGAGAAAGGTTTGATGAGGATATATATACATATTGGCTGAAGAAATTGCGACACTCGTACATAATGTAAGGTTTTTTTTTGTGGTTGGGAGTTACCGCGTGGGCGGTGGAGATAAACTAGAATGCAGTCATATATGAAGAAGGGATCTCAGCGGGTAACGTCAATCAAATTCCCCATTTCCACAAGTTTCATTTTATTTGCGTTAGTATTCTGACCATGTGGTTCTTCATCAGTGAGCCCAAGGCAACAGAGTTGAACATAAGAACGCGCTATGGTAACTATAGTCTTCTTTGACTGTGCTGGGTAACTGAGCTCACAAAACTGGCCAAAACTCCTTACGCTAAAGAACTTTCGACATACATCGACGCCAATAGAACCAGAATGCAGTGTGCAGTGACATTAGTCTATTACAAGTATTGATCTATTGTAGCACTCAAACTTATCCACCTCCTTGCATCCTCCGTAATCTCTCCTCCGCAGCTCGTGCTCTCCGCTCACGCTCCAACCTCATCCTCATCTCAGGCGTTAAACCTCTCTCTTCAGCCTCCCTCCTCTCCTGTGGTGTCTTCTTGAGCCCCGCCGCCAAAGCATTTCCCTTCTGTTTTCGTCCTTCCGAAACCTTTGGACCTTCAACCTGTAATCGCTCCTCTTCAGCGCGCCGACGCTCAGCCTCCTTGTGACTAGCTTCCTTCTTTTCTCTCTCGTCACGCTTATCGGCTTCAGCCTTGGTCATGGCTGGCGGTACCTTTGCATCATCCCAGGACCATTTAGACTCTCCGAGCTCGGAGCGGGCGACCCGGAACGCATCCCGCGTTGAGCGTTCGCCAGCGAGTTCGAAGGGCGTCTTGCCATCATTGTTCTTTAGTGTAGGATCTGCTCCACCGCGAACGAGAAGGCCGAGTACTAATGGTGGAGCGTTTTGAGCAGCGGCGAGATGGAGTGGTCGTGGTGCGTGGTGGTTTTGCTCCACAGGCTGAAACTCGAAGTCGGCCGATATGTTATTGTTCTTAAGGTATGAGAGTAGCGCAGGGACTTTCGACCTTCGGACAAACGCTTGAAGCTGAGATGTGTGGAGTAAAGCAGTCTCTTCCTCTTCTGTCAACTTCGGTTTTGAGGGCTTTGTACTCGTCTTTGTCGGAGTCGCTGACCCTAAATCTTTCTTCGGTTCCTGCACAGGCTCGATCTCACGGACTTTTAGTCGCGTCAACTCGATAAAGGATCGCATAAGTTCATTCTGTGTCGCTCGCCGCGTGCTGAAGGGAAAGCCCCGGAGCCGAGTATCATTATGCTTCAACACCTGTCCCTCATAGGGGCCGAAGAGTGTTCTTCGGTTTGTCATACCTGTTGCTCGGACGAACAACAACTCTGAGGTGTCGATAAGGGCTTTCCAGTCTTGGAGCAGGGTTCTCACATCCTCTACCAAAGCCTGTTCGTTATATCGTCGCAAACTCGAACCAGCCGAATGTGCAGCACCCTTCGCATTATCGTTGGCCGATTGAGAACCACCTTGCTTTCGTCGGGTTGTATATCGATGGAAGGTCTTGTGAGCAAGCACCGTCGCTTCTCGATTCATGGTTGTGCCGTTCTTGTTGGGTCGTGGGGCTAGAGATACAACCATGGCCGCAAAGTGGCCACCTCCAATCATACAGAGAAAGATATGAGGACCTTTGTACGCGACCTCAGGTAAGGCGCCTTCCTTAGGAATCTTGGGCATGGATATAGGCTCGACCTGCTTCTTCTTCAACACCTCCACCAGATCCTGATTTCTTTGTTCTTCGCCCGTCAAGATTGCGCGGTACATGCCAAAGTAGGTCTTCTCTGGAAGCAGCGGAGAGCTAAACCATACCAGAGGTGGCTTACCGCGACCTGGCTTTCCTGCCGTTTCGTCCTCATCATCTACCGTCGAATCGTTTGCTTTATCAGCCAATCTCGCCTGCTTCTTCAACAGCGTAGTCAGTGTTGAATCTTGTCGGCCATCTTCCTCCTCTTCTTCTGACTCGTCTGAATCAGAACCCGATAATGATTCGTCTAGGTTGCCAACGAGCTTCTCGAATTCCGTCTCTGACACTGGCTTTTGACCTCGCAGTTTTTGCTTGAGATTATAGTGGTGAAAATCAGACTTGAGATGTCCCCGCTGGTCGATCACTGTTGTGAATGTGAGGCCACACAAAGAGCACGCTTGTGTCCCGACAAGATTCGTATCCGACGATGACGCGGTCTCAGAAGATGGTTTTGTGGATTCGGCGGCAGCGATAGCCTCGGCTTCGGCGTCTGTATCAATCTTGAGCACCAAAGTGTTCAAAACTTCGGCAGGCAGATCATAGACTGGTTAACTCGTCAGTACTTTTCGACATCGAGACACGCTGATCCATGGCGGGGGAGGGGTATGAGATGGATACATACGATACAAGGGCCGCCGAAGAAGATCCTCGTTCATCTTAGCCATGGCGACCGACGTATGTGGTTTCGTGCGTATAGAGAGCCTAGCGGGAGAATTGGAGTTGTACTGAACTGACGACTCTGTCGCGATATTTGAACTTTTTAACAGCCCAGTTGAGGCCAAGCGTCTGCGTCATAGCGATAGACTCTGCGCCCCACCAAAGCTTGAGTCAACCGGCCAGAAAAGGACCCCACAAAGCCACAGAAATAGAGGCACCGCCTCAACCCTCACAGTGTGATTACTGTTAGAAGTGGAGACATCTCTATGAGCTTTCTTGACAAGCTCCATCTCATTGGTCCAGAGCTCTCATATCCATTAAACCCCCCATTAACCACACCCCTCCTCTACAGGTCCTCATCCCAAGCTCTCTCATGCAATTCTTCTACAATCACATCAAAATATTCTTGCTGTGCAGTACCATTGTCCTCAATCTTTACCTCAGAACAATTAGACCCAGCAATCAAGTGGAACTCACACTTTATCGCAATTGTCTCGACAGTCTTTGCTATTCTCTTCATTGACTTCCCAAGTTTATTGCTCCCAAGCGTCACAATGGCTGCAGCCCTCGAATCTATTCTCAGCACTGTCTCCAAGATCGAACATGAGCTTGCTGCTCGCGAGGCCCTTGCGGCTGTTAACGACTCCAAGCTTGACACGGTCAAGAGTTCATTCAAGCACTTCTCCAAGACCAAATCTCAACTTGCTGGTAATGACCCACAACGTCTGAAAGAGGTTATGCAGACTGAGCAACTCTTGCGTGCTGCTTGCCTCCCTAGAAGCCATCAGAGAGCCCATGCTGTCCAATTTCACGCCCAGGGACTGCCTAAAGAATTTATCGCTCGAAGGGTCAACTGGACTCAGCCTCTAACTCGTGCTGCGACTCGCGTCAAAGCTCGTCAAATATCCGACAAGCCCTCTTGCACCGACGCCCGACCTCCAGTCCCTACCATCGTTCAAGCCCGAGAGCTAGTCAAGTTCGTCAAGTCTTCTCCCCATGCCCGTCGCATGCCCCTCTCTAAGATCGCTGCTACCCTCGGATTGGAAAGTTCCGATATTGCCATTCGTAATGCTCTCGGTCGTTACGGGTACAAGTTGTATCCGGCTGTTGTTCGACCTTACATTAACGAGGACACCCGAAAGCTCCGGCTTGAATTCGCTGTCAACCATGTCAATTGGACCATCGAGCAGTGGAACAAGGTTATCTTCACTGCAGAAGTCCGCATTCCCCTTACAGACGCACATGAACCCTTGGTCATTCGACAGTCAGAAGAGGAGTACCACCTTGACTGCATCAACGATGTGCCTGCCGAGCCCACTACCTGCAATGAAAGTGAGCTGTTTTTCGCCCACTTCTCAGGTCTCACGGGCAAAGGCCCTCTCATTGCTTGGAGTCGCGATGCGGACAACAAATTCGGCCCCCTCAGTCCTGTGAATCACTACAAGGTCATCTTTCCAGGATTCTCCAAGTGGATTAACGATCAGCCTTCTGGATCTCGGTTTGCTATGCGTCCAGATATGTGTGCCCACGCTGCTGTTGCCGTCAAGGACGAGATGCGAGGGCGATTTATGCCCACTGAGCACTTCCCTCCCGCCTCACCCGACCTGAACCCCATCACCGAGATATTCAACTGGGTCAAGGCTAATCTCAAGGCTGATAAGGAACGCTCTCTTTACGGCGAGGTCGCCGAGTGGCGCATTCGACAAGTTGTGCGAGGCACCTGGAACAACATACCACAGGAGAATTTGAAAGCGCTCATTGAGAGCATGCCTCGCCGATGTCAAGCTGTCATCGACGCCAATGGGATGTATACCCGGGACTAGCGATAGTAACCACAACCCATGAAACTACGATGAGATAAAAGAAACGCATTTATGCTGACGACCAAGAAAAGTCATGACGATACGACAACGAAAACGGCGATGACTGACGAGAGATTCTGGTTATAATTGGGCATCGATCGACAGGGTTGATGAAAGCGAGGCAAAGACTGAGTTTAGGTTTATGATACCCATATGTTTCAACAATGCTACACTTTTATTCCAAACATGCGTGTTGTGCATGTCCAACGATTATGTATTTCCTGTGATATCATCACCACCTAGCACAAGGTTGGTCCAGCTGCGGAGTACAGCAGCAAAGCTTACCCCGCACATCAGCGCTCCAGCTCGACGCTCCCGTCCAGGCAGTTCATCGCCCTAAAACTTGGCACGCGAGCTTAAGCTTTATGCTACCGCCGCAACCTTATCTTGGTCTGTCAATCCCTGCCGAGCTGTCCACCAATACATTTTGGTGTCAACGTCACTGCACATCATTTTTCAGCTGCGAAAGTACAAATCCCCCGGTCTCACGTACATGTCCTTGTTTTTAGTTGCGTCAGTGGGTTTCTTGCCATACAGTGAATCAAGAATTGTTCCTTCCCCCGCCTGGTGTGTAGTGTGACTAGTTGTATAAAAGGAAGATCTCGTCCGCTTCTTGTTCTTTCCATCTTCATACTTGTCATCCTACAAACTACATACTACAAATTACAACTTTAAACTCAAAACTCAAGCTATCATCATGGATTTCGTCAAGAATCTCGCTGGTGGCAACAACAACGCCAACAACACCGAGGGCCAGCAAGCTCCTCCCGAGGCTGGCGGTAGCTTCATGGACAAGGTCAACGGAATGGCCGGCGGTGGCGCGCAGGGCGAGAAGAACGAGGATGGTCTTGACAAGGGTAATTATCCCCATTGACTTCCCAAGCATCTCTCTCTGTATTAACAACCGTTGCAGCCGTAGACTTTGTGCAGGAAAAGTTCCTCGGCGGAGGCAACCAGAGCAACGAGAACGCCGCTGAACAAGCCAAGGACGAGGCTATTTCCGATGCCATTCGCGACCAGTACAAGAGCGCCACAGGCAGCGATTTCCCCATCTCCGACAAGGACAAGAAATATGGAGCTTAAACTGGTGTCGAGGGTCACGCGAGCTCAGAGGCATGAGCAAAAACAAACAATGTACGATTAGATGACGGCAGCACCTGAATGATCACGAACCCTATTATGTTCTAATGAGGCAATCCCTTATCTGTTGACGTGAATGCTGTTTTAAGCTATCCCCTTTGTCAAGTTGACTGTCCCTATTCACCATGGTGAGACATGCCTTCCACTCACCTCGAGTCCATGCCGTCTTGATGCAGATCACCACCAAAAAATCTCACCAGCCACTGTACGCGGTCGGCATGAGGGCCAAGTCCGAGTTAAAGGAACATCCCAATCCTTTGACTACCACGAATACCAGGCCTTTCAACCACCCGACCTACTCCAACATCTTCAACGATTTCATTCGCATGAAAACAACCGTCTGCAAATGATCAACTGCAAGAGGCAAGTTCTCGCTGGCAGCGAGGATTCGAGCTGTCTTGACTGCGCTCTTGATCTGTCGGCCGTTCAGAGGCATGCTCGCCAGCTTCGCAATCGCATCGTTGTCTTCAGCCAACGCCTTGCCCTCTCTGATAAGAAAGTTGTACCATACCTTGGCTCGGGAGGCTGGCTCAAGATCCTGGAAGACAAATGAAAGGTCGATTCGTGACTCGAACGCGGGATCGATTGCAGGGTAGCGGTTCGTGGTGAGCATCATGATGCCCTTGTAGTATTCTAGGACGCGAAGGGAAACTAGGAAGCCATGTCAGACAGGTTCACGACAACCACAAGGAGTAACCTACTGGTAGTCATCTCGTTCTGTGTAAGATTGCTGCTGGTGTGCTTTTCAAGGAACACATCGGCTTCATCAAGTAATAGAATGGCGTCCCAGCGGGCACACCGATGAAGAGCAGTCTTGAGGTTACTCTCCAGGTTCTTGGGATTCATCCCCAGGTCCGAAGTATCAACGCGGTAGAGAGGGCGCTTGAGATGTTCGGAGACTATGCTTCCATTAGCAAAGGGTCCATTTGTTGAAACCACTGAAACGAACCAGATTCTGCAGTGAATGTCTTTCCAGTGCCAGGGGGACCACACAACAGCATGTCAAGACCTTTCCCTGTGACTAGTGTCAGTTTGCATCAATACTTATAGGAAAAAACTAGCTAACCCTTTCCGTGGACAAAGTCGTCGAAATGCTGCAACTTTCCGTTCTTTGCTGCACCTATAAATCCGACCAGGAGTCTCTTCTCTGCTTCATCGATGACGAGGTTGTCAAAGGCATGAGTGTTCCACTCAATGTCTTTGAGATCGTCCACCTGGGCGGTACCTAGCACAGGACGTTAACATATATGCTTGATTATCTTTGTGCATGTGAGCTTACACCACGTCTTGTATTCGATCGAGAAACATTTCACGGTCGAAACGGTCAACATAGCCTGCTCATCGGTGAGGTGCTTGGGATCCTCGACTTCTTCGTCCTCCCAATCGCTATCTTCCTGTGACTCTTGGTGGTCACTAGAAGTAGAGGCCTTGGAATATTGTCCGTTCCTGTACATTGCCCTACTGATTGGAAGACTGGATAGGAAGCCGTAAAATCTAGCCTCAAGCCCACGTAGACCTGCCGCATCGACGATCACTCGTCCTGCGATCTAGATTATCTGTCAGTATACAACAGCTCCAACCGTATCTCGAAGCCTTACCACTTGATTAGGGAGGCTTAGGCTGCTTGAGGCCCCCCCACAGTTATGGGACTTCGACTACTCGACTGTTAATATGCTTCTCTACATAGCAAGCTCACCGGATTCCTTACCACTTCACCTTCCCAATGAGGGTCCCCTTTTTCGATAATACCAGGATAAAAGCGGAAATGAATACCTCGTAGTGCTTCAAACTTGCGGCCACGTTCGACGAGAGCAGCCTTCATGCTCTTGATGTCATCTTTTGAACAGGCCCATGCTGGTCGGACGCTGAGTTCAGAGATGGGCCGAATACCTACGAAGCTGGGGAAATTGAAGGTCGACTCGGCCACACGATACTCCTCCCCATCCCACGCAACTTGATCGACAGTAATTTCACCATGCTCGTAAGACTCGCAAATACCTGCGGCCATAGGAGGGCGGGAGTCAAAGAAGAGCTGACCAGGCTTGAAGACAAATTGAAGGTCACTGAAAGCAGCACATCCAGTCTTCATGATCTTCTTGACTCGGATGAGAGTATCTCGCAGTTTGCCCCTGAGTAAATCCACGAATAATTTCATGAACCTCTGGGTCTCGGAACCAGCATCGGTGTCGGCTAACTCGCACAATTGCTCCCAGTGATGAACTAAGGAGACAAACGGCTTTTCAAACTTGATGCTTTCATCGCTGGACTTCCAATCGGAAGGATCTACGGAAATATCTCATAGAATATCCTGCAGAATGGGATTGTTGATCCAGATGGTGCGAACCTCCCAGGTGTTTTCCTCGGTCGGGTAGCGACCACAGACGATAGCATAAGTATCGCGAATCGTTTAGCCTTAAGGACTAGCTCTTCTTCCTCGAGTTCAGGGCTCTTGTCGGGGATCTCGTCGAGCCATTTGACCAACTGGTCAGATTTGTTGAATTCGGCAAAGGCATCTCTGACTTCGCAGATGTGTCCAATTTCACCAACTTGAACTAGATATTGTGGTTAGCCATCACTGGTATTGGATAATCTAAGGGAAATAAAATCAGATACCTTCGCTATCCACACTGTCGGAATCTTCGACAGACCGAGGACCATCATTCCAGCCCGTCGGACCCCCCCAGGTCGACATGGTTAGGCGGTTTGGAGAAGGCGAAGTAATGTCAAGCAAGAATCTGTAAGCACTCGATGCAAATTATCGGAGTTGAAGAGTTGTGTGGTTTTAAAAGAGTAGAGAAGAAAACGGGACGAAGTCAGGGGTTTTAAGGCACAGAAGCGCCTACAGTTACGAGCAGTGTCGCTTGCGTGTGTCTGGTTTGTGAATCACCGTGGGCATTAGCTTCTTTTGGTTTCCTCATTTGATAGAATTCTAAACAAAAAAACATGTAAAGGTTTGTCCCGAGCTCTCAAGAGTATGGCTGAATGGTTCCTGCAAGTGTGTGTGATGATGGCAAACAACTTCACCAAACATACCTGGACATGGAGGAAACAGGCAAACATCTGAGGTCTTGAAGCATAGCAGATAAATTTCTCAACTAAATAACAGAGATTCAAGACTACTGTAGGAATTCCTATGAAATAGGCTCTGGATTGTTTGTGAACATCAAGCAATAGCGATTCTATAGGTATTTCATTACCCTTCACAAACACTCGGGCCTTATTTGCTGGCCTTATCTAGGATAGGTATGTATTAAACAATAAATCGTTTTGTTAATTCAATTGGCAGATATGAATGAGTTATAGGCAACTGGTGGCTCAAATCACAAGAATAGTCTCGGAGGTACTGTCAAACAAGAGGCAAACCGCAAGACAAAAGTCCAACAGCATGAATTTATGTAACAAAGCCGCTTAGCTTGGAAAAAGGCTATAACAGATCAAATCTGGCCCCAAAGATCTCTTTATGCTTTGCCACGCCGTGGATGAGTTGCTTTGGCTTAGACTTACACCACGGTGGTCCGCATCCTGAATACCAAGGTGACATCTGTTTGCCTGTGAGTACTACAAAAGGGATTATCCTCCGATCTGGTACAACGAGTCAGCATGACTTGGGCTAATGGTATGAATACAGTTTGCAGACGCAAATACTTTTGCAGTAAGCTGGGCCTTGATGTCTATAAGTCGAGTCAACCTGTTGCCACTCCACCCCACCACTTCAGTTGTGTCAGCTAGGGGAGGGGAAAAAAACTCAGGCCCTTGATCCTAAATGACAAAAAGACTTAGGTAAATTTACGTAAATTTGAAATATCCTTTACTGAGTTTATTTTGATACCCTGTAGTTATTAAGGTCCGGTGTTTTCTTGCTCCCCGAGGATCAGTCATACGCCGATCCAACAAGTGGAGTATCACAACATGATGATCCCATAGAATCCGTATAAACCAATTATATCTTTCAAAGTAGCACAAATTGAGACTAGTCAAAGAATCATCCTGGCATTATGATCTAATTTGATCGTTAAAGTCGAGCCTTATGGACTTCAATGTGAGACGAAGATAATAGACAAAACCAAGTGGATGAGAGGCACTACCAAGTTGGGGATGGAAGCAAATATCTATTGGCTTGTCCAAAAGATCTGCTGCTAATCTTTACTTTAGTCGCTAATGCTAGGACTCTCGGGTATTTCCTTCTTGGTCTCGCCGGCGGACGCTTTTCCGTCTTAGGCTGCTGCGTACAATAGTAGTAGCTGAGCTGACACTATTTAAGTCATCGCTCTCATGCTTCATCTCGCAACAAAACATCATCTCAACGACTATTACATTTTATTCTGCACTACAATGACGCGCCGCAAAGAATCAGAAATCATAGACGATCTCCGCCAAACTGAGAGTGCCATCAAGAGAAAGCTCACTATTCGCCAATTCACAAAAGCCCTACGACGTGAAGACCGCTTCCAGCAAGCATGGGATGCTGTAGGAGGAGCTTCAGGGCTAGCCCGTTTGATGGCCGATTTCAGCATTCGAGACGTGCGTGATATGTGCAAGCGTCTGGGCTCGACCGCTTCTGCTGAGAAGGCACAGCCCCAAAGGCGCGCTGCTCTTGGAGAGTTGGTCACGATACTCTACGAGGGGCGAGAAGATGACAGACCTCTGACCAGCTTCTACCAAGACATAATTCCAGCATGCAGCCTTGAGCTGGTAAAGAAGTTTGAGAAGGATAGGAAGATTGAGTGGACGGCGCCACAGAACAAACGTCTCTTTCTAGGCCATCGAGAGCAACACGAGGATAAATTCCTCATTGAGATCTTCTGCAAGGACAAAGATATCAAGTTCTATCAGCATAGGAGACTCTTTCGCGGCAACATTGCTTTTTGCGAGAGGATATTGACGACCCTCCTCGCAAAAGAGGGCAAGATCCATGTCCCCTATGATTTGATAGATGAGGTGGCTATGCCGGTTCTGAAGCGCCTTCTCAAGAGCAGATACGATGACGGGAGGCGCATCAAATATCTCAGCCTCGTACTCGAATGTACCCAAAAACACGGAGAGATTGCCCCGCAACTTGTTCTCGGACGAGGTGGCTTGCTTCAGTATACTGTCGATCGGTGGGCCAAGGCTGCCGATGGTAGTGAAAGCAAGAGACAGTATCAAGCTCGTTTGGTACAGGCGATCCAGCTATTGCCGAGCGAGAAACCACCCATCGACTTCGAGAGAATACGCCAAACTTTGTGGGTTTCTTGGGAGCTAGATATCGATGGCAGATATGACTTATTTCGCCTCTTCATCCAGCATCACACAAACTATAAAATCGACATCGAGAGCGACTCGGAACAAGACCTGGCCAGACTCAAGGATCTTCCTGAAAGAGCCTGGCCTTCAGATCTGTTTTTCATCATCAATTACAAGAAATCACTACAGATTTTTGAGAAGCTAGAAAGCTTGTTTCCCAAGAACAACTTCCTTCAAGTTGCGAATCAGGCTGGAACAATACTCAACCAGTCGCAAGGACATATCAAACACAGCGGCTTCGGAGACGTCGAAATCGTAAGGGCGTTGCTGATCCGCAAATCTAACACACAAGATGAGCACCAGGGATGGCTTGGTCGTGCCATTGGCCTCGTAAATGAACGGAAAATGAACGCTCAACAGGCTCGCGAGGCTGTCGAGCGCGCATATTGGGCTAGAGCTGCCTTGAATCTCTGCGTCGCTATTGGAGACCTACAGACTTTGAACGACACCATTATCTGGTCCCGGCGTTTCATCAAGGACTTGCTCACAAGCCACAGTTTATTCAGTGTGAAAGTCTTCAAGACGAAGGAGATTGAAGAAGTTCTGGGTGCCATGCCAGATGAACGTGTCAGCTCACCTGAAGCTATTGTGTCATTCACATCAGCCTTGCGCAAGAAAGACATCAAGTTTGCAAACCAGGTCCTCATTAATATTGTTGAGACTGTAACGCTCGCAGTCGGAGAACCTGGATTTAAGGCCCAGAATTGGACCTGGCTGTTCAACCTCGTCATGGCTGTAACAGGCCAACGTATGAGCAGATTGGAAATGTTCTTCAAGAACCTTGCAAAATGCTCAATGGCCGATCGTGAAAAGTGTGAAAGGGACATGATGGAGATCGTCTGGAAGCCGACAACGGATTTGCTCATTGAAGCTGGAGCTATAGTTCTAAACCCGGCTTTGTCGACAGCACAGGCCGGTTCACTTTTCCACTCTCTTATCACTTCGTCGAATCGTGAGTCTGTCAGGAGTAGCTACGTATATCGTTCACTTTCAAGGACATCTCTGTCACCTCCTTTACTTGCAGAGCTGGCACGCTTCCTTATCGATAGGACGAGGGAACGACTGGGATCCGAAGCCATAAGTGCGCAGATGCACGATATCGTCTTCGTCATTGAGCGTCTGGCTTCTAGCGATCAGCCTTCACTAGCATGTCCCTTCATTCGTGACTTGGTTCTGGACAGTGAAGGCGCCAAAGAAAACTCTTCTTGGCACCGCCATCTTCTCAGCGTTGGCTTCCTCTCTGTGCTTCCAGCCAAGCCAGCAAAGGAAATGTTACACACAATGGCCAGTGCGATAAAGGAGAAGATGCGGGAACAAAACCAGAACACGGGTGCTAAAGAACAGGCAGAAAGATCCAAGGAAACCACTGAGGGGGACGCATCAGCAGATCCCAAGCCCTCTCAGAGCCCATCCATCAAGGTAACTACCGTCAAGATGCTCGCCCAGATCTTGCAGTACAACTTGTTCATGGATCCGTATTCAGCATGTGAAATCCTTGTTGGTCTCCTTGCGGAAGCACGACATATCGATATCCGAATCACCATCACCAACAGTCTCTTTGCAATCTTGGAGGAACCTACTTGCCCCCCAAGTCTACGGAAACGCATCCTTGACGCACTTGGGGATTATATTGTTCCAGCAGCCGCACAGCTCAATGAGAGACGCGGGCTGACTGAAGCTGATTGGATTGCTGCTTCAGCCCAGGAGGCTCCACTGCCTGAGATTAGCGATGAAACTCCCCTTCTCCAGCTCTTGATCTTGAAGGTTAGGGGACAAAGTTTGAACGAACAAGATAAAAAGAGGCTCGCATCACTCGTTATGGGTGCAGTTGAGAAATCTGCTGACAACAACACGCGCTGGATGAAACTCTTCTTGAGTAAAAACAACTTCTCTCTCGAGGAAGAGATTCCCCATCTCCCTGTTCATCTCACTACGGTATCTGCTCTTTATGGGCAACTCCAACCCTACACACCTGTATCAGTCTTCCACATGGTTCGCTCCGCCGCACTCATCAATGTCGATCCCAGCCCTGGCATACAACGCATCACAAAGGCCATCCAGGAGGACCGGGATCTCGTTAACTCAAAGGCAGGCAAGCATTGGCTTTCGCAGTTTTCCAACCCCGGGCGCGATTCGTTCAAGTTTGGAATCATGCTGTCTGCGGCCATGGTGCAGCAGAGTCCTGCCGACCGAGAGTCCAAGCTAGCTGGAAATGGAGTGTCTTTGCAAATGCTTCAGTCCTTCGTGATCGAGTACATTGAGAGGCTGCTCAAGATTGGGCAAGCCGACATGGTGATGACACTTGTCATGAGGCTTAGTGGCGGACGGTTTAAGGATCGACAGAACTGGAACGACTGGATGGAAAACTCTGTGCCCGTTCTCAAAAAGATAATCTCCAAGACAGAGGAAGTTCAAGAAAGTATCCGCAGTAAGGAAGCAGAGCCTCGCAGGTTGCCCAGTGTGTTTCAGAT
Source organism: Fusarium sp. NRRL 25303 (assembly GCA_013396255.1). NCBI lineage: Eukaryota > Fungi > Ascomycota > Sordariomycetes > Hypocreales > Nectriaceae > Fusarium > Fusarium sp. NRRL 25303. The sequence goes on from JAAOAY010000099.1 coordinate 149,569, forward strand.
GAAACTAAGAACGATACCTGTACCCTTGTCTGATGAAACATATGAAGAAAGTAAGGCATTCACAGAAGAGCTTTACAAGCTCATCGGGGACCTCGGAAGCCGTCAATATCACCCATACCATATGGACTTTCAGAAACTCAAGGAGGAGTTTGATTACTGGCCCCTCACACAGTCATTCGGCCGTTTTGCACTCATTTTGGCAGAATTTCAGGACTATGATCTTGCTTCCACAGAACAGCCAACACTCAAGGACTATCTCTGTTGGGAGATCATTGGTCATATACTTACTAAGGCAAAGGATCCAAAGGATGAAAATGTTGTTGAGGATGTCAGGCTGTTGATGCGGAAGTGGGAAACCTGTGAGGATGAAGCCATGAGGACAATGGGGATGAAGTTCAAAGGATTGCTGAAGGATGCCGATAAGACATGGTATAAATAAGTGAGACTGGACATTCAAATGAAATTATGAGATGAGTCTCAATCAATCAATCATCACTTCCTACCGAGCCCAAAAATATAGGCATAAGCTCAAAAGATGGCGGCTATGGAGCGGCATGGCCCTGGATCATCTAGCTACCTCATGAGGGCAGATAACGTTGAAGTGAGTTGTTGAACAAGTCTGTATATTGATTCTTATAGTTATATGACAAACTTGTGAAATTATCGCAGTGTATTTTCGAGTACAAATCGTTCAGGAACAAGACATTGCATTTGGGTATGTTGCTATAATAATAGGAGCTACAATATTACCATACCATTTCACGTGCTTCATCCACCATCATCTACTATCTAAACCACCAATCAATACAGATTTCACTAAAGCAATGCAATGTCCTTAACCCCCACATTACGAGGCACCGAGGCCTATAAGCACAAAGAATGTAAGTCATAGCATCAGATCAGTAGCCATGAAAAGTTTGCCACAAACATTACCAGAACAGCAAAATTCAGTGAGGTCCGTGAGTGGCAGTGGGCTCTCGTCGAGTCGTTTGAAACAACGAACGAAGGTTCGGGTATGCCCGACTCTGTCGGAAGATCTGCCTGGACAGCTGATGCTGCTGAAGCTGCAGACAAGGCAGGTATGTCGTTGCCAGGAGTGTCAAATTCTTGGCCATTCTCTTGCCTTCGTTCTATGTCAGCCATGGCACGTTCCTTCAATTGAGTTGGTGATGAGTACATTGAAGGGCCATTTGTCGGCTAGACTGTCATGACCTTTGTTGCTGTGCTCTCTACTTGAGTTGGTATAATCACCGTGATGACTTGAGGCCCCTCGTGAGCGCCGCCCACAGCGTTGGAAGCGGTAGGTTGAGGGGGTCTTGGTTGAACAGGAGTTCCTGAAAGCTGGGCTGGAACTGCTGGTGTAGGCAGAGCGGGCTGTGAAGGTGGTGCTGTGATTTCTGGTGCTTGGGGTCCGAGATCACTTTTCCCTTTCCCGCCATCACCGTTGTCACTTCCTTTACCGGGGCTTTCCTGTCCAGTACCATCATCATCTTGAGAACCGTTAGGGGCTTGGCCTTCGGGGGGAGTTGAAGGCGGGGATGCAGGAGGAGGAGGATTGGCTGGCTCCGGGATTCCTGGGCCACCATTCGCAGGACAAGGGCCAGGCTTTCCAGCACAAGAGGCCCCGTTGTCAGGATTACCGTTTGTGTTTGGTTGAGAAGGAGGGGCAGCAGGTGAAGGTCCTACATCGGGAGGAGGCACATCAGGACTATTCGGCGACGGAGGGTTTGCAGGCAGACTGCTAGATCCTGGATCAGACCCGCCGTCATTTCCATCGTTACAAGGTGAGTTTTCGTCCCCGGGGCAATTATTTGGAACAGCGGGGGGTGCTGTCTGGGGAGGCGGCTGGGGCGATGAAGGCCCAGAAGAGCCACAGCCAGCGTTCGAGTCAGGGTCTGAGCACGCATTTCCACCGCTGTCATCGCCCTTTGGAGGCTGATGAGAGTCAGGGCAGTCTGGTATACCGTCTTCAGCTCCACAGGGAGGATTATCTCCAGCAGGGGCAGGAGCAGGGCCGGGA